>JAQFVV010006406.1:460000-572500 GCA_028023455.1 Epiperipatus broadwayi | reverse complement strand
GTAATAATAATAATGTCTATTAAAGTTTCCTAATGTGAAAAATTTAAAGAAAAGTAAGCTAAACATTTTAACAATTAACAAATTTTACCAATAAAGATGGATTAAATTAAGGTTTCTTCCTCTTGAAACCTTATTCAGATATTGTGCCTAGATAATTTAACTTTTATTTATACAATACTTTAAAACTAAAAAAATAAAATTACACTTTTAATTTAAAACTGACATTTGAAAAATACAAACACAATGAATAAAATTGATTACAAGAGTGAGTGCGATTAAACAGTATTTAGAGTGTGTGAGCAGGTGTTAATTTGACATATTTATAGGTAGAGTCAGGTGTCCAATTTAAAACACTGATTACTGATATTTAAATTTATGACCCCTTCCATTTATTAGTTTGAATTCACATTTTACTGAAACCAAAGAAGATTGCTAACAATATATATATATTTAGCTTTTAAAATAAATTAATTCCAATATAGACAATAAAATTAAATATTTCTGGTTACAATAATTATTCTCAAATTTAAACACTATAACAAAATAAAATATGTTACATAATTAACATTTACATTATTTGAAAATTATTATATTATTCATAATATTTAACACATATAATTTATCATTAATTTTAACGTATAAAAGTTGTTCAGAATATACTTTAAATTGTAAAACGTTGGTGGCCTAGTGGTTAGCGTAGCTGCCTTTCAAGCAGTTGGCCCGTGTTCAATTCCCGGTCAACGCTTTGACATATGGAAAATATATATATTAAATTGTGTGTTTTTTTTTTAAATTAGACATTTAATAATATTTTAATAAATAAACGTTAAAGTTAAATGCTACATTTATTTATTCATCCAGACATTTATTTATCAACTACTTTAAATCCTATTCTTTATTGCCATTGGCTTTATTATAACGTTTAGTGAATAAATAACTCTAAAATATTTAATCAAAATATTCTGCACTAAAATTAAGATTAAATTAGTACATTATAGATTTAATTTAATTATTAGCAAACTTAAATATATGGTTTGACATTGTTTTTTGAGCTTAAAATTAAAATAATCTTTCTAAAACATTTTAATGATTAACACACGACTAAATTAACCCTATTATCTGATAAAATTCATTACTTGCTACTTTAAGCTATCAGAAATTTAAGATTTAAATATTTTAACATGATAAGCACTTATTAATAATACCAAAAATGTTATTACTCAAGCTGTAATATAATTTTACATTTATACAGATTACAAAAATATTGATACAGTTACTTTTTATATGAAATATCATAGCATTATAAGATAGTAACAAAATGTATTCATTATAAAATCAACCTATTACTTTTTAGACCCTTTGGGATAAGACATGGCCTGACATTTAGCTTCAGGGAAAAGCTAAATATCACATTATAGAGAGAAGGGGAATTAATTCCAAATAATGCCTACCATAATAAAAATTAAATTTATGAGAACTATTTGAATTTACTTATAATAATGTCCTCTCCTAATAACAGTGATAATCTGCTATACACATAAAAAATATCTAACTATCAAGATGTTATCTGGGAAGGAAATTACCATTTAAATGGTGTGAATGACTAAATTTGTTGCAATCTTTTTAAAATCTTTATCAAGCCAATTCAAAAATTCTACATGCTTAAGATATAAATACAGATAATCTTAATAACACAATGACTATTAACAATGTAGTGATAAACATGAAGAAATAAACCCAGACAACACATAAAATAATGGCATGGAGTTCATTTCTTTATAAATATTTTTAGATGCTTTTAGTACTATATATTTATTTTAAATGTTAACTTCTCTTTTTATCAAATAATGTAAATTTTATATACTGAGTATATATGAAAAGTTAAAATTGAAGTTCATGCGTTTTATAATGTACTAAGGGTACTTTTAGCAAATTACTTTTAGGAACATAGTGCTGTTTAAAATTTAGCAGTTAGAAGAATGCCTATATATATATATAGTGATAGTTAACAAAGATTACTAGGATAATTGAAAGTGCTCCTAAGTGGATAAAATTTTTAATTATCTAATTACTGTATTTATAAATATTCAATTACATATTTATACACACACACTCAAGCACACACACACATATATATATTAAATACAAAAGTATAATATCCATTATGAACAAATATTATATGTAATATGCAAACAATTTAATGGTAAAACAAAATTGTTAAATTTTAAATTCCTTAGTAGCACTTTCAATTATGTAGTAATCCTCATCAACAATAAATGGACGTCAAATTTTAATGTTATGTAAATTTCCATAGGCTGCGTATAGACGTATTTGCAAATTTGCCTATTAATAACATTATCTTTAAATTTATCTATTAAAATAGCTTTTTTAATTTTCCTCTTTTTATGATTTCTTTCTTTCATTAATTTTAATAGACAAATTTAAAGATAGTATTATTAATAAGAAAGTTGCAAATATGGCTATACACAACCTATGGAAATTTACATAATGTTAAAATTTGAAGTTCATTTATTGCTGATGAGGATTACTACATAATTGAAAGTGCTACTAAGGAATTTAAAATTTAATATTTTTGTTTTACTGTTAAATTGTTTAAATTGTTTGCATATTACACACACACATATATATATGTGATCACTTGATGGAGCTTACCAATAGCTCTAAACAAGCTTTGTTTTTATAAGTACTGAAAGAGAAAGAATTCAATATTTCTATCATTGATCCTACCTCCAGACCATTTGGTTTCCAGCTTATGGCTCACCTCAATGGAGAGCTGGTTCTCTAGAAACTAGATCTAAAATACTAACTCAAAAATCAGCACTTATAAAACATGTTTCTATCAATTTGAAAGTCTGAACTTTTCAGACATGTAAATGTCTTCAAATTCAGCTTTGCAAACCAGATAGCTATATGAGTCTGAATTCAGCTCAGTTTCATCATATAGCAATAGTCTCTGCAATATAACATTGCAAAATCCATCAAAGGTAAACTTATAATAATTAATAAAACGAGTTATAAATTTCATAACTTTCTTTTAGACTTGCATCAAGATCTGACTTTTGAGTTAGTATTTTAGATCTAGTTTCTAAATAACCAGCCCTTCACTGAGGTGAACCATAAGCTTGAAACCAATTGGTCTGGAGGTAGGGTCAATGATAGAGTTTTTGAATTCTTGTCTTTCGGCACTTATAAAAACAAAACTTGTTTAGTGCTATTAGTAAGCTCCATCTAGCAATCATTTAAATGCAAGCTTAAAAGCAAGTTACAAAATTTATAACTTGTTTTATTAGTATATATATATAGGTAAATATATAGTTTTTGGGCTGAACCATGTATTATTTTTTATTTCATACCGATATTTCGAAGGACTAGTATCCACCATTATCAGAATTAACTTTTGAGAAAAACTTGTTAGATCTCAAAAGTTAACCTTGATAATGGCGGATGCTAGTCTGTTGAAATAATGGTATGAAATCAAAATACATGGTTCAGCCCAAAAACTAATTATTTACCTACATCATACAACCATGAAAACATTATATATATATGGACATAATTTGATATGCAAATGTAAAATAATCTAACAAATATTTTTACTAATTCTTCCAGGATAAGCTTTAGATCACCTCCATCACTGAACAACTTACTAAACAATTCAAAAGTCTAAACACCAGCTGAGCACACTCCTTATGTCATTTGCCAAATCACATGCTATGCTCCACTTTGTAGTTCTCTATATTATTGTGAATCTTAAGGAAATAGATGTATGAGAATTACCCAGCATATATACTTGTACAAAAGAGCCAAACATAATAATGAATACAAATCAAGCTGTCTCAATCATGAACTCACTATGGGCCACACCTTTACTTCCATCAATGTGTGAACAATCTAGGAAAAATGGATGACAGAAAAATAAAATATAAAGAATCTTGAGCAATCTCAAAGTATCTACATTCTATCAACAGAAAGGATTCATGCATTCCATTGCCAAAAAATGAACTATTTTAGTGCTGCATTTACATATTAAGGCTCATTTGCATATCAAACTATATCCATATATATATAGGTATAGTTCTAGCTGTTAAACTTTAAGTATCACTATGATTCTGACAGTAATCTGCTAAATTCTTACTTAGTGCATTATAAAACTCTTAAACTTCAGTTTTACCTTTAAATAATACTCAATTACAATGAGTTTATAAGAATTACTACATATTTAATAGCTATTGTTCATTTAGAATCTTATTAAAATTATTAGAATTTCCATTTTGTTTTTTAAAAGTATGAGCTGATATAATAACAATTTCTTCCAATGTGTAAGCTTGTGGTTAAGATGTGTAGAAGTCGCTACCTTCACATTTTCAACCGCACATGCTTTAGGTTTATTGCCTTAGTAAATATTACTTACGTAATCAATGTGCATTAAATAAATTTATAATAACAATTTCACAGAATTTGTCAATAATTTAAAGATTCATCTTTTTTCCTAGATTGTTAGATAAAAACTATTGATTTTTGATGTAATTGGTAGACCATAAATTCTATGAAAAGGCAATTATGTACAAGTTTATCAAAATGACTTTAAAAATTCAGAATTGTAAATTAATGTGATAAATGATTTTAGAGTTTATTTCTCTACAAATATTATTAGATATTCTTAATTTTATATATTTGTTATTTATTTATATATAGTGTTATGAAAATTAGTGTGTAATTAGTGGAATTGTACTAAGGATTTTTTAGTATTCATCCTCAACTACATTTCAAGCAATGGATTGGATACATATCACCACACACATATGAAAAAGATACATAACCCCCAGTATATGTATTTCATGTACAATCTGCAATCATCAGTTGGAACAGATCATAATCTCCCACACATATGTACAATCAGTGCTCATTTTATATTAAGATGGACAGGCTTAAGTCTGGCTCAACTGCTGAGTGCCAGTTCTACATGAAAAAATGTATGTAGTCATCTATACCGTTTGCTTAAAACAGAGTGGATGATGAATAGACTGAAAAATCCTGAATTCAAACCCATCCAATGACAAATATAAGAAACAGTCAGTATAAGCAAATTACATACCACCTTAGAAATAAAATTAATGTAGTATATAAGTGTTGGGTTAATATAACCTATTTTCTACAAGTATATACTTTTAATTAGCTAAAGGTACATCAAAACTTATCTCTTTAAAAAATTTTAAAGTACTTTAACCTATAAATAGTAGATGGCCTTAATACATATTATATAAAATCATCAGATATTTTAACCTTTTGACTGCTAATTATATTACTGGTCGTCTGAGGTAAAAATCAAAGCTTTTAATTGGCCAACTCACAAACTGAAGACAGTCAATTGTTAAAATATATTTATCTTTTAATATGATATTTACTTTAGTTTCATTTGTAAAAAGTATATTAATAATTTGTCAGGTTATAAAAGTGAATGAAAGTGTTTTCAAAAATAAATTTCTATTTATTTATTGTAGAAATATTTTGTAGCAGCAAATGTAAAGTGAAATATAGTAATTCAATTAAAAAGAGTTGCTGACGTAAGTTGGTTTTTTTTTTTCATTTTTACATTACGGAAAAGTAAATATTTTTTTGGCTAAAATCTTAAATATTTTTACTAAAATATTAAATATATTTCTGAAATAGTTGTATTTTTAGCCTGTTTTATCAAAATTGTTTATAATTCATCAAAATTACTCAAAAAAAAACATTCATTTATCATTTTCAAAATAAAACAAAATACAAACATAACTCTTTACTTTTTGGCAGCCATTTTCTTTGCTGTCAAAATTTCCACAGCCAATAAGATTCAAGAGAAGGCAGAGCTTTGCTATTCTTTGACATATTTGGGCATTTATATTGATTTTTTGCTGGTAAAATAATTCAAAAGAGGGCATCATCTTACAGAACTTTTAAAAATCTAACTATTGGCTATAAAACGACTATCCTAGCATTAAAAATAACAGAATTAGAGTGACGTCAATTGTCGACAAAAGGTCTCATAAGCTTCATCACAAAGGTTAATATACACCTTTACCCCACTTAGCGATTGATTATTTAGCAATATTTCACAATAGTTATCATCATCAATTTGTATCCACTACGATTTACAATCGATTTTCACTATAACGATCGGGAAAAATTAAAAAAAAATTTTTTTTTGCAGCCAGATTGAATTTTGCGTCACTGATGACATCAGAGAATAGGTATTTTAAATTCATTTTACCCAAAAGCAAAAGTATATTATTATAATATGTATATAGGTAATAACTTTGCTGTAATTGTATACACATACAATATTTTATTCATAAAACACAATTAGTGCTGCATTCAGTATTTTGAATATAGAACGTATAAACTTAAAATATCTATAATTACTGAACCTATAATACTGTATACTGTATATATAAGTGTTGAATGTCTTTAGTAAAATTAAACTTTATTTAAATATAATGTACAGTACCTGGATTATTTAAATAAAGTTTAATTTTTCTAAAGACATTTAACACTTATATTAAATGTTGAAATAGTCCAATATATAAATACGGCACAGGACAACTAAAATACCATCATCACAAACTTTCAGGAAAACACTAAATATGAATATTAAACTGTTAATTATGAGATATTATTTTTAGAACTCTTGGATAATTATGTAAAAATAGTTATTGATTTTGTAACTTTGTTAATAAACATGTTGCTTATACACAAGTTGTTTCAAATCAAAAGAAAAACATTTTAAAATGCAAATGTCGAATTAGAAAAGTTTAAAAAGAAAAATAGATTGTATTTAAAATAAATGTTAATGAATTTTCTTCTACATTAATGGGGGGGGAGGTCACTATGACATTACTAAAAATATAGTACTGTATTTATTAAGATTCCAACAATCGACTTATAGCAAATATAAAATAAAAGAAAAATAAACTTTGCGTATGTTTTAAAAAATTAGTACAATTGGGTTTTTTTTCTTTTAAAATAAGTTGAATTTTTTTTTCTAAAGTTGACTGATTTATGATACACATTAAGCATTTTGTTATTCTGGTGTGCAGTAATAAGTCTTTATGTTCAATTAAATAATTTATAATTAAACATTGTTTTTTGATTTGAATAATTTTATATAAGTAATAAACATAAATGTACAGTAATATGTACTGTAATACAAATTTTAAAAAAATGCACTTCAGTATGGATTTTTTTCCCCATTACAATGAAAAACTTCTGCAGAAGAATATAAAAACTCTTAAATTCAAATTTAATTTCACTTTCTCTTTCTTTTTGCTGTACTGTACTTTTTAAACAGTGAAAATATGCATTTTTCTCTTAATGATATAAAACATTTCTTTTTAGATATCATATTTAGTCATCATTGTCATGAAAAAATCAAGAAAATCTTTGAGCTTGGAAACCAATGTGGATATTTTATGTGGACTGGAACTGACCAATTTTTTTCTCATAGCTCTCCATTATAAATATGTATTATGTATACAATATTCTTGCTTAACAATGAGTTTTGGAGGACCAATTGCCATCGCTAAGCAGGGTAAAGGTGTATTAAATATTATTAAGATGCACTCCATTATATTTTGGCTGAAGCTGTCTTCATGTACTACAATGAATAATATATCTCGTTTGTTTAAAAGCTTTGATTAAAATTCAATATGTATTGTTTGGTTTACTATATATTTTTTAATATGCTCATACAATTGCACACTCACATATATATATACACAATACAGTTTTTTGGTGCAAAATAATAAAAGCTACCACAAAGAGTTTTATTATTTCTCATTTTCTATGCATAAACTCAGAACCACACTAAATATTATTTTTTAAAAGGTTTGTAACTTTAACTGTTTAAGGAATATATACAACCTTGACAACAAAATTATTTTATCTTTTCTTTATTTTTCCTCTTTCTTGTAAGTGTATTTAATCCAACATTTTGTGCTTATTAATGTTTTACTTTTTTACAGTTTTGACTATCCAGAAATCTTTATCAGAACTATAAAACATTTTAATTTACATAAACCCAACAAAAATAATAAATGTAATATAATTATATTTATACTTACATAATCCTTAATTTATGGACAAGAAAATATTACTTTTTGTATATACTTTATATTTTTATTTGAATTTGTTTTTTTTCCTTACTGTGCCTAATATTATTTAATTATAACTTATGATTTCAATGTTATTAATTATTTATACATATAGTTAACATTTTTATGATAAATTTTAAAATTAAATTTAATACTTTTTATATATTTATAGTCTATATTTCAATAGCATATTTATTCAATTTAATTTTATTTAAAATCCTAAGTTAAAATTAAAAAACATTAGAGAAAATAAGACAAAATTATAAATATAAATATGAAGATATATACAAATAGTTAAGTTTTTTTGTTAGTAAATTAAGAATTATGTGTATATAAAGGTAATTGTTATTTGTATTGTGTGTCTATATATAAATCTATGTATCTTTAGGAAAATGGACAGTACTAAAAAGATGAATAATATTAAAAATATGTCATAAGTAGTTTATAAAATTAATTGTAACTATCATAATATGATATATATATAATAAACCATTATCATATCAATCCACTGCAGGATGAAGGTCTCTCCAATTTTAAACCCTATTCTCCGATCTTTAGCTTCCCTTCTCTACATGAGCCCTGCACACTTTCTTATTTCACCCATCCATCTAACATGTGGTCTCTTTCTGGGTCTTTTACAATCGCTTGAAAACCAGTTTAAGATTTTAAGTGTGCATCTATTATCATGTCTTCTAGCAATATGCCCAGCCCAACTCCACTACAATCTTTTAATTTTTTTAATAAGATCAGTAACAGCTGTTTTTCTCTTACCCAGCATTATGTTTTTGATCACTTCTTGTTACTCCCAACATGCATCCCTCCATACTTCTTTGAGTGGTCTGAAGTCTTTGTATTGCTCTTCTATTAAGTGTTCAAGTCTCAGATCCATAGGTAAAAACAATTGTTAAAAACCTTACTTTTCAAACACTTAGGCATATTTCCTTTTAGTATCAAGTTATTTCTACCAAAAAGCACTCCAACCAAGTTTAATTCTATGATTAATTTCATCCATTAGGTTTTCATATGTATTAATAATTTGACCAAGATATTTGTAACTGTTAACTTCTTCTAACTCATCATAATCAATCTTTATATTCATGTTTTGAGAAAATTGATTAAAAATTACTTTAGTCTTTTTAACATTTATCTTTAGTCCTATTTTCTTATTTTCATCTGATAACTCCTGAAACATTTCCTGCAGCTCTAAAGCATTATTTGCAAAAAATAACTACATCATTGCAAAATCTAAATGACTTAAATAATCTCCATTTACTTTCACTCTTTTGGCTTCTCATTTTAATCCATAAAATACTTCTTGCAGCACTGCTGTAAAAAGTTCTGGAGATATGGAGTCACCCTGTCTTACACCCTTGTCAATGTTGACTTTCCCAGTATCATTATGTAATCTAATTGTTGCTGTTGCATTTTTATAAATATTCTTTAAAATATGATAATACCCTGGATCTATACCTTGATGATCCAATGCGTTATTCACTGAAGAAATATTTATAGAATCAAATGCCTTTTCATAATCTATAAATCCAAAACATAATGGCAACTCATATTAATTTGTCTTTGCTATAAATTTTCTCAACACCTGGATATGATCTACGGTACTAAAACCACTTTTAAATCCAGCTTGTTCTCTTGGTTGGTGGAAATGTGAGAGAGAGAGGGAGGGAGGGAGGGAGGGAGAGAGAGAGAGAGAGAGAGAGAGAGAGAGAGAGAGAGAGAGGGAGAGAGAGAGAGAGAGAGAGAGAGAGAGAGGGAGAGAGAGAGAGAGAGAGATCACCATTGAAAAAGATAAGGAGCATTATAGAACAATACGTTAATTTTTTGGATAGCAGTCGTAGAATGAATTGTGAAAATAATATTCAGGTAACAACAAATTTTAAAAATTACTAGTCAAAAAAAAACAAATAGGTAAATATAGTTAAAGGTTCAAACCATTAGGGAGTGAGGATGGACATTGTTGATTCCTAAAAAAATAAAATTATAACTAAAATATTTTTTGTACATTTTTTACTAAAATAAAAAAAAAAGGATTCCCTTTTTCATGTACATATAATTTTTACTATTTATATGTTTATAATAATATAAGTTAAGCAATATCCACTGGTTGGCACTGCTATAGAGTAGTTGATCACGTGATTGTAAAAGAGGAACCATGATAATAAGGTTCCTATAAAAAACAAGAAACTTGTTTGATGTGGTAAATAGTTTTATTTATTTATTGTTAGTTGTCTATTTCAACGTTTTATTTAAGTTGATTATTATTTTCATATATATATATGTATTGTAGTTTTGATGAAGACTGCTGGACTGTTGAGACTGTAATGAAATAAAAAATAAAAACAAAATGTTGCCTTGATTAAGTCTATAAAAAAAGGATATAAAATAATTAGCAAACTTTCACTGAATGCATTACTTATAAAACAAGTTTTGAATAAAAAAAAAAACTAAAGAAAAAATGTGTGTTTCAAATATATTTTAAATTGAGAAAATATAGTTAGTAAATGAAATCACATAAGAATTAGAGTGACCAATGGGAGATCAAAAGTGAATGTTGATATATAATTTGCCTTAAATAAATACTAAACTTTCAAATTGTAATGTATTTGTTTTTCTCTTACTGCACTTATCAATTAAGAGCTTGTTTGAGCTATTGGTACGCCCTCTGTATTACATTTACATTTTTTGCCTTTTGATTTGCATATTATTTTGGATAGCTTTTAATTGACGCATAACATCTGTATTGCTTTCAATGACAAAGTTGTTATTCATCTTCTTATCAAGAAAAATGCACTCTATCAGTAATGGAAGAATAAGATTAGGGGGTAAATATTCAATTCTTCTCATTTAACATTTTTTTTCCCATTTCTTTTTCTTCTAGCATTTGAGTAATTTAACAGTAAGTCAATCCAGATTAATATACACACATGTATATGTCAGTCTAGACTAGTTCTATATGTTCTGATCCATACGCTAGTTATTGAATATTTATATATACTGGAATCTGGATAAATTCACTGTCGTGCGAATAAAATTATAAATAGATAAGAAGATAGAAAGAAAATATTAAATAAAAAGCACTGGGTATTTTATATATTTATAAGATATAAAATATAATTTTATATGTTATATTAAAAAAAAAAAAATCAAGTCATATGTCACATGACCTAATTTATATATATATGTTATATTGTACATTCACATTAAAAAAAAAAAAAAACAATAATGTATAAAATGATTGCTTACGCTTGAGATTTCTGATCTTATAAATATAAATCATCAAATAAATTATATTAATAAATGTCAAATTACATCCATATTAGTTATCAATAAGTATTTATTTAATACAGTTAATACTCTTATAAATGAATAAATAAAAATAAAATATTAATAAATACAATATTTTCAATGTCTATTTATATAATGAAATTAAATTTTTCTACATGTGAAAGCTAGCATATACAGAACAAAATTCTTATTTTTTATTAATATTACTTGTATGAATTTCTATCACAATATGTTCTTAGATTTTAAGTGCAAATGCCTTTTTTTTTTACTTTCTAGATTTCTATCAAATGAGGATGATGATAATGACAATACATGGAAAAAAAAGTTGTTTTATTTTGTACATAATTTAAAATATTGTGTTTATGTGTATATATAAATAAAATAATACTCGAATGGCATTATTACTTAGAAGTTTTTGAAAAGATTTTCTGTTGTAATAGTTTCACTGTCTAATGGCAATATATATATGTTAATCAAAACAAGTTATAAATTTCATAACTTGCTTTAAGCTTGCATTTTATGGTCACTAGATGGAGCTTTACCAATAGCTCCTAACAAGCTTTGTTTACATAAATGCCAAAAGAGATAGAATTCAAAATCTCTATCGTTGGAGGTGGGATGACAACGATAGAGATTTTGAATCCTATCTTTTTTGGCATTTATGTAAATAAAGCTTGTTAGGAGCTATTGGTAAAGCTCCATCTAGTGATCATATATATATAGTTGTTAACTATTAACTAATTATCTTCATATTCGTACATTAAGTGATTTATTAAAAGACAAAGAATTACATCTCAAGAATTAGTATGAATTATTTTTAAAAGATAACTGTCATTGCATTTGAAATGCATCAACATTTAGCAGCCTAAACAGGTCTTATTTTGCAAAACTGGACTACAGAATATATACATTGGACATTGAATACTTATCATTTTATTCTCAAAGAACTTTGACATTTTACATTCATTATTCTTAATCTAATGACATCCTATGTGTACAATTTAAATTAATTGTTTAATTCAGAAATGCACTTCTATGCTTAATAGTCTCAGACCAGTATGTATGCCTCTCCCACCCAATTTCTAAGGTTATTAAATTTTTTATCAATGATGAAATACAATTTATTATTCTTTCTCAAATTTTCAAGTTACAATTTTTGAAAAAGTTACTTTATTTACACAATGATCATTTCATGTTCATATTACAAATTGTCATCTAATTGGACATAATTTCTTGATCTGCCTCAGTTCCCAACTCCGACCTTCTTAAAGTTTTACAACAATATAATATTTTCATTATCTTTTTCTATATAATCACCAATATTACACTAAATTGGGATATTCATATCACATTGAGTTGGAATATACCACCAAGTTTTACACTCCCCAAATCAGTTTTTAATTTGTTACAATTGAACATTGCTTCTATTCATTACTTACATAAACCTCTGACTAACTAAAATCAAATATATTAATTCATTATTATAAACATTATAATAAACTACATTTTATTCAGGTGTGATATTGTAATTATTTTTTCCTCCAAAAGATTTATACTTAGTTATTTAGGCAATCTAGATAATTGTAATAAATACTATTGTACTTAATTCAATAGTAACAAATTCTTAATTTGGAAGATTATATTTAGATAAGAGTTATTTCTAGTTATAAAGAATTTTCACGAAAATGTCTAATTTCTCTACCTAACTGTCTCTAATCCTTTTATAAGCAATATTCAAAATCAGGCATTAACATTGATGCAAAAGTGATAAAATATTTAGCAAAACCATATCTATCTACACACAAAACATCTGAATTATCAAAATATAATAATTGTTTTTTTTAATTAATTTATTACATGATCACCATCTAATATATTTATTATTTTATTAAAAAAGATTAATTTATTGTGCATTCAATTATTTTGGAATAAGAAATCTGTTGCAATTTCAATTAATCAAATGTTGACATATCAAATTCAAAAGCATGTCTTGGCATTTTATTTCTAATTTTTAATATATTACTCTATTAAATGTCGTAATTGTTTTTTCTAACCTAATTCCAGTTAAATATAAAGTAGTAATAATAATCATTATAGATATTCCACAAACTAATATAATTATATCTAATACAATTAACTATATACATAAATTCATTGATTTAGTTTCCACAAATGAAACCTAATATTGAAATGCTTACAATACAGCATTGTCCAACAACACTTCATAAATGTATCTTACTCAATACTTCAATAATTAACATATTATTAAATAATTCAAATATTGATGACTTGAATCTAAATATTTTGACATATTTATTATGTAGGAAAAGGAGAGTTGAAAAAGCAATGGATTATTTTATTGCCCTCAATTTCCAGTATGATTGGCTCACATATGCTACCTCTAAATATTATTAATGATCTAGAGATAGGATTCTATCTAATGTTTTCCTGAAGGCTTGTGATAGTGGGGTTTTAAATGTATATTGGACTAATATGAGTGTTGAATGTCTTTAGACAAATTTAATTTTATTTAAATATTCCAAATACATTCAACTGTTAGTAATAACACACAGATTAGTACCTGCTCAACATTTTAAGAGATATTATCCAGCTCTCTTTCTCAGGTGTTCCTGGCCTGACCAGTGACAGTACTCTCATGGGAATTGAACCTGGACCCTTAGATTTTTGAGTATTAAATTTTAAGGTAATGTTTTTACCAACTGAGCTACCCTGCCAAAGGATTCTATCTAAATATTAAAGCCACAATGATCATCTTTACTTTTAATATGCCACTTTAATTTTAATACAAAAAAATCACAGTTACTGTATTGTAACAAATGACTAGAATCAAAACAATAGATTAAGTTTTGGCTACACCTGATGTGTCTATCGTCACATATAAAAAATTACGCTCCTAATAATCTTTTGTATTCTGTAATAATTGTCAGAAACTTAGTACTAATAATAACTTTGTGGAAGTATGTTATATATGACTTCTTATAATACATTTTTGCACATCTGAGTAAAGGTATTTTTCTTAGACAAACATTAGAATGAGATTATCATTACTAAAGCCTACTGTTATGACAATATATTTAAATGGCTAAACTCTCAGACCTCTGCAAATTTCAAAGAGCAATGCTGACATGATCTGTGAATCTTATAGAATTGTGATTATATACCATTATCATGCATTGCATATGCATATACATAAAATCACAATAATACATCAAATAGTTAAAAAAAGCTCTTAATACAGCCAAAATTACACTTTTTGTGTCAACAGGAGTTGTACAATTTATTACATCAGGAAACATAATTACTATAAATGCATGATCATCATGGACATGCAGGCATAAAACCTTTGATGGCCCATAAAATTTGCTCTCATAAAATATAATGTTCAACTCTATTGACAGTCAACATATATCATTTTGTCCTCAAAATTTAAAATAATAAATATTTTCCCTCTTAAACAAATCAAAACTCTCCATACAATATTGCCACCCTGTGCCAACCAGAGTAATCAACGAATGCCAGAAGGTTTGTGCATAAAATCCCTATCTAATGCCTACTCATCCCATATCCCCAGACTAGTTTCTGGCTTGTGGCCATCATCAGTGAGGAGCTTTGGATCTGAGAACACTGCACCTAGATCTTAGGATCTAATGCAATCCTACAGCACCCACTTTAATCTCTACGTAACTACAAAACTATGAGAATGAAATTGAAAACACAAAAATATTTTCAATCTAAGCTCAATAGCTTATATATAGTCATATGGGTCTGAACTCAGTTCAGCACCCATATATGTTGGTGTCTTTGGCTCTTTAACAACCATAGCCAGTATAAGATAGTGATCATGTGATGCTTAATGGTTTATTTCCCCTCTTACTATCTTCTCAATCTTGTAATCTTTTCCAGATGTGGATTTACAGATTATGAAATTATAAGCATTTCTTCAGTAATAAAAACATTGAAACATTAAGATATAGACACACAATGTTATTATATTTTGAAAAATATTTATCAACATATAATAGCAATAATTAGAAAAATAGTAATACTAAGATGAATAACAGTGAGAAGAGTCTACAATAGGGTTGATTCTATATAACCAAAACTTTAGAGGAGTTCTATAAAAAAAATATTGTGATTACAATGAGAAGCTAAGAGAGATTGTTTAAATTATTTTTGCAAATAATTTTTCATACTTTCTGGGAATAACCCAGAATTATCAGAGAAAAGTAAAATTCAGGATTAAAACTATATGCTAACATTTTAAAATTATATTCGAAGGTTTTTTTTCAGAAAAAGAAAGCAGGTATTAATAGTGATGAATTAGAAGAATCTATCATTGACAAATACCTTGGTGGCATTTTAATACTGATGAAAATATAATAGATAAAATTAACCATAGAACTAAACTTGGTTTGAGTACTTTTGTTCGAAATAAGTAAATTTTAAAAAGTACATCCATGTGTTTGAAAAGAATGGTTTTTAATAGATTTGGATTTGTACATTTGACAAGTAAGCAATACTTAAATTTTAGATGACTGAATAAAGTATAGAGAAATGTGTTTAAAAGAAACAAGTAGATATCAGAAATAAAATACATGGTTGCTGCTAGTGATATCAGTATAAGAATTATGATACCACAATGATGCTAGAGCAGACATATTTCTAGAAGAGATGAGATTGTAAAAGGTTTAGAACGTTATTAAATGTGATATGGATAGATAAAATCAGGAAGTTTGCTGATGTATTGAAGAAAGAAAGTTTGAGATTAGTGAAATTGGATTAAATTTGGAGAGTCCTTAATACTGCAATTGATAAATAATTCATATAAATGATTATAATTTTTGTTTGTACAATTCATCTGATTTCACTTATCTCTCATTCCTAGAATCCATCAACCCATTGATGAGGATCCCATCTACAATTACTTAATTTTTGGATAATTTTATATTTCTTTTCAACAAGGTGCTCAATTTACCAATTTATATATTATTATCTTCTCATGTTCAACATGTTCTTTTAAAACTTTTGTTATTTAATGCCTTTTTGGCCTTTTTTGATAGTTTTGTGTAGGATAAAGTAAGTACAAAACATTGCTGATTTTGTTATTATTATTTCTTCTCACAAAGCTACTCTCATTTTTATTTCTTCTAATAATCTATCTTTTCTCTGAGTTCAAAACACTTCTCTTTATTTTGCTGTTCTCATGAATGGGTTCATTTTTATAATTATACTTAAAAAATTGTATTTATTGTTAAGTCTTTTTGAAACCAAAATGGTATTTTGCCATAAAAATATGGACTCTTTTTTTCAGACCCTTTTGTATATAAACATTCATATTTTTAAAAATCTTGAGAACTTGATCTAATAGTTTTCTTTTGATATATACTTATCACGAGCTGATAATGTGTTTTATTTATTTTTAAGACAATGAATATGGAGACTGTGTTAACTATTATTGCAATAATAAAATTTAACTTTGCCCATTCTTTAGCCCAACTTCTTAAGGAATTACTGAGTTCTGTCTAAGCTTTCCTTCATTTAAATATATATATAACCATTAAATGTCTGTATTTTTAAATCATATAATAATAATTCAAACAAATTAATTTAACACAGTATTCAAAATTAAATAATATATTCTTTACTGGCAGTACTTTAAAAACAACAGAATTGTGGGAAATTTGAATGGATTGAATGATGGGTAATGCAAGTTTTTATTTTCTGTACATTTGTATTAATGGTTGATAAAGATTGTCAGTAAAACAATCGAAAGTACTTCCGGTAAAGAATATATTATTTAATTTTGAATACTGTGTTAAATTAATTTGTTTGAACTATTATATATATATATATTTAAATTGTATATTGTTTTTGACCAAAACTTTTTAACTATTCTTTAATGCAAGCAGTTATAGGAAATTTCAACCTGACCTTGACTATCCAAGCATTTATTACTTAGAGAGTTTAGATTTATGGGCTATTTACATGTTTTATAAAAGTTATATTTTTTATCATATAGTCATTGCTATTAAAAGAATGTCTTAATATTTTTTGCCAATGTTTATCATTTCTTATTTCTTTTAAACTCTTGGATCCTTTTGAATTTTGTCTCTTTTTATTTTGCACAGTATACCTCTGGCACTCTTTCCTGGAATGCTTTCTTATATTTGATTATGTAAACAAAGCTTGTTAGTGAGATATTGGTAAAGCTCCATCTTGTGATCATAAAATGCAAGCTAAGAGCAAGTTACAAAATTTATAACTTGTTTTGTTTATCATAAATGTACCCTTGAAGGTTTTTGCAATGATATAGATTGCAGAGGCTTTTACTATATGGTGAAACTTAACTAAATTCAGAACCATATAGCTATCTAGTTTATTTGACTGGATTTGAAGATTCTTACATATCTGAAAAATTCATGCTTTCAAACTGATAGAAATGTATTACATAAATGCTGATTGTAGAGTTGGTATTTAGATCTAGTTTCTAGTCTTCCTATCCTTTACTGATGTGGGCCAATTAGCTAGAAACCATAGTCTGAAGGTTGGAGACAATGAAAGAGATATTGAATTCTATCTCTCTCAGTGTTTACATAAACAAAGCTTGTTAGTGAGCTATTGGTAAAGCTCCATCTAGTGATCATAAAATGCAAGCTAAGAGTGAGTTACAAAATTTATAATTTGTTTTGTTTATCATATATATATAATGGTAATGAAAATTTAAGTAATTTTGTTAGTAAAATGACTTTTAACAATATAACTCGAAGTGCAAGTAATATTTTTGCTTGGATTAAAAATGAAAAGTAAAGGTTAATAGATGATTCTATATTCTAAAGAAAGAAATTATAATTAATTAACCTGTGATACTAATATGTATATCTAGAACAATACTACTTTAAATTTTATTTTGAAAAAAAAGAAAGAGGACTTCAAAAATATTTTAGATTAAAAACAAAAGGGAAAATAATTATTAAAATCTAAGTTTAAGGATAGTATAATCAAGCAATAAAATATTTGTTAGAATAACCTGTCAACACTGTTTGTATTTTTTTAAACAAACGGAAAGCCTTTATTCTTAAAGTAGTGAAATTTATGCGTATTCAACAAAGAATTGACTGTGAAAATAATTTTTTAATAATTTTATTTTGACAAAATCAAATATGATAAAAAATAATTTCATTTATATGTTAGTCAATTATATATATGTGTGTTTTATGTAAAATCATTTTGATATTTTATATCATTTTGGTATTTTATATCATATAAAAGTGATAAATTAAAATTATTTTATAACCATTCAAATATGTCTAGAAATTATAATTCCATGTGTCTGTGTGCATATATCAATGCATGTCAGATAGAAATGTAAAGATAAATTTTAATCATTTATAGTATTTTGTGTTACTTAAACTTTTTATAATTATGGTATTATTATTCAAATATGTCCAGAAATTATACAGCATGTCTGTATGTGGATATATTTAGATGTTTTATATGAACATATATGTAAATCACAATGTAATAAATTAAATTTTGTATATTAATCAAAATCAGAAGGCTTATGTGTATAGCCATATTAAAAGACCTTATTTTCATTTTTTTGTATTGCTGTTAATAAATTTGTATTTCAATTGTTAAAATTATTCCAGTGATTTACTTTTAAATGGTTTTTAGATTATATTATGTAAAGTTTTAGAACATTATATATTGCATCATCTCTTGGTGACAGTACAGTTATAGAGCTTATGTTTTCTAAACTAGATTCATGCATAGCACACTGATATATAAAATGGGATTATTTTAGGGTTTTGGAACATTCAGTGATGACTGATCATTATTATCATCATCATCCTGGTTGGCATAAAGAGAATATTCTTTAAAACCCATGCAGTACATTTTATTTTAGTATCTATCAGAAATTAAGTTTACAATGGCCAGTACATTAATGGTACTAAATGGCCAGATCATTGATGCTGATCAATATGGTGTTAATATCCCACTATTATTGTTTTTATAGTGATGTATTCTATGGATTAGCACTAAAGTTTGTGCATCCAAATTAATGTTTAAATAATTGTCCAAGCTGGCAAAAGCTAAATAGTTTGTTCTCATCTACAATAGACCCATTACAAATCCAGTCACAAAATTGACTTGATTTATTTCATTGTTTATCATTCATGAGGATGAATGGTTATTACTTGTGTATTACTGGTGGATGTATAGTTAATTATATTTATAATTACTCTAAGGAGATAACTAGGCTGATCTCTCAGAGATCTCTTGATCTCATGCTTTTAGAATATACAATAGTTCTTATATATTATTTGATATTAAACATTACTTTAATATATTTCTTAGATTTTATATTATTATACTTAACTTTAATATCTATTCAATCATTATTTTACATTGATTCACAGTCATTCATTTTATAACCATTATTTTATATTTTGTATTAAATAATTTATTTGAAATATTTTTGTATTTTGAGGAAGATTTTTATCCCTTTTTTAACTCCATCTTTCTCATCTTGTTATAATGTAAGGAATATGTATGTGTAATTAATATTTATTTTATATTTATATTGTATATTTTATATTACCTGGATTTATTGTATTTGGACTTAATTATATTTATAGTTATTTCAGTTTTATTGTGTTTTTTTATATTTTATGTTGTTTTTTTATTTTATTTATTTATTTTTTTATTTTTATTATTATTTTATTTATTATTTTATTAATATTATTGCTTATATTTTTATGATATTATTTATATAGTTATGTTGTTTATTTTGTTCATTGTATCATAGCTCTGAAGAAGACTACAGGACAGTCAAAACATAAGATTGTGTATGCATAGATGTACAATAAAAAGTTTTTTTGCTAAAAAGTGTTCAAAGTAGCATTAATAAATTGCAAAAAACTATTACAAAAATGATGGTCTTTCAGGCTGGCTAAATTTGTCACATTTATTTATTTATTAATTTACATTAAATCTTAAAAAAAATTCTTAAAGCAAACAATTAAAAAAACTATTAATAATCTCTAAATTTTATTATGGATTATATCATATTTTATAAGAAAAATGTAATTCTTCTATTAATAAAACACAATTTAGTCTATAATGTTGCCAATTTCACATATTAAAACAATAACCTTTCAAAAGGCCAGGTATGTCTGGTATAAAACTAATTTCTTCAGTTTATGTTGAAAGCACATATATTTTATTCATGTTTATTATCCTTCCCAGATTAGAAGTGTATTTTGCATAATAAATTATTTTCTAGGATTAATGTTAGAAATTTTACCAAATTTTAAACATACTTAGAGAGTCATCATCATCATTGGCAACCATTATCAATCTAATGCAAGATGAAGGCCTCTCCAAGTTCAATCTATCTTCTCCGATCTTTAGCTTCTCTTCTCCACATCACCTCTGCACACTTTCTTAATTTATTCATCTCCATGTGGTCTCTTTCTGAGTTTTTTCCAATCTCTTGGAATTCAGTTTAAGATATCAATTGTCCATTTATTATCATCTCTTTTAACAATATGTCCAGCCCAACTGCATTTTAATCTTTTAATTTTTTCAATGAGGTCAGTAACACCTCTTTGTTCTCTTACCCATATATTGCATCAATATTTTTTTCTTACTCCTAACATGCATCATTTTATCCTTCTTTGAGTGGTCTGAAGTCTCTGTATTGCTCTTCTATTAAGTATCCAACTCTCAGATCCATAAGTAAAAACTTGCAAAACACATTTATTAAAAAACATCCTTTTCAAACAAAGTACTGATTTTTTTTAAAAAAAAAAAGAGATGTAATTTCTAGTTAGACTAGTCCATTATGTTCTTATTAAGAAAAAAATATTGAAAAAAAATGTCCACTATTTTTTAAAAATAAAAATTAATGACTAATAAAAAATTATTATATACTTTAATTAAGTGATTTGTACCAAATTTGTGATGGCAGCATATTTGACATTCTAATCAGAAATAAATTGTAGTAATTTTTTATTTATATATATATTTTGAACAATGAAAAAGATATTTGTAAGACATTGTGGTCAGAGGCAGCTGATGAGTTCATGTTCAGCACAAAATGCACATCATGGGGTTCATAGATGTTTTGCATCCCTCCACAAGGTGTTAAAAGCGGATAGAAACCAGTTCATACATTGCTGGAGAGGTGTGTTGTGAAAATTACGTTACATTAATATTATTCCGTATTGGATAATCTCTAGTTTAATGAATGATTAATAAAAAATATTACTATATGATAGTTGTTTTTTTTTCATTATCCTTCTTGTTTCAGTATATATATATAAATGCATGTTGAAAAGTACTGTGCACTTGCAGATCAATAAACAACACCCATTCTATTTTAATCAATGTTTATTATGACAAACTGAGTTATTACACTGTATATACATTGAATGTGGGATGTGGGTTTGGAACAAAATATAACGTAGTTTGCGGCTTCACTACATGTTGATACAGTACATATCATGGCTTCACTGTATATACACATTTTTACAATTTAAGGTTTGATTGCATGTAATTAAAAATCTTATCTATATTATCATTTTTTTTGGGAGCTCGAATAGCACTCTCATTTGTATTTATTACTGCTACTTTATATATACATGCGTGTGTAAAATTATTTGTTATTATAAAATTGATACAATTTTTCTAACAAAAAGTAATTTTCTATTAAGCTTATACTGGGTATTTTCTTAAGGAATTCGTAATAAATTTACTTTTTAAGTTGAAAGTCATAAAATTTTTATACAAGTTTCAGACAGCAACTGTTGTCAACTTTAAAAGATAATGAAAATTGTTTCTCCATATATACATAATTTAAAATACAGTTCCCAATTGCAGTTTTTACTATAAAACAGAGATACACAATAATGGAAAATGATTAAGTTGTTTTTTTTTTTAAATCTAAATAGATATTTAATGATAACTGCCGCTTATATAATTAAACTTAGAAAATAATGTTATAATAAATGAGTCCAACGAATGTATTCTATAGTTCCGCCATAGTCGGCCAAATTAAAAAAATATTGGAAGTATCTTAATACATATTTTATTATTAAAACAAAACACAAAAAAATTTTGTTAAACAATTCAAAAGTAGAGATGTCGATTTTATATATGATAAATATATTTTTTATTGTTTTGATTACTGTAGTTATATCTATTGAAATGATAATGTCCTGTATTTATTTTTTTTCTGTGACTAAAATTCAAAACGATTTTAAAATAATCTTAGATAATTTTTTTTTTTTTTCATATGTCATAGCACCGGCCGGGACGCAAACCCACAACCGCCAGCAACCAACTACTTGCTTGCAAGGCGGCTGCGATGACTTCTCGGCTAACAACGCTTGACAGTAGATAAATTTATTTCATGTAATTATTTACATTTCAAGAATATATACGAATTATTTCTTCACTTTTTAGATAATTACATAATTAATTGTTTCCGCAAACGTATGACATTCACAAACCAAATCTGAAAATTATGGTTCCAATATAGGAAACTTTTAATCTGGAATTTTTCATTCTACAAGGCTGCTGTGTTTGTGTGAGATAACTTTGTGCAAGATAAATGTTAGTGTCCATAATCTCATGAACAGAACTGGTCAAAGTCATTGTGACGACACAACATCGCATTTGTCAAGGCCTTGGATCTGCTTGATCTATGTATTTTATAAAAAATAAAACATTTTATCACATGTTATATGAAATTATGTTTCTTTTTTTGCCTTTTTAATTTATAAGACCTACAATGAATATCATATGCAAAGTGATTAATGTGGAAATGCAGATTTTTCAGTAACGTTTTTTACCTAAATGTTTCAGAATGTTCTGGTCATGTTAATGTGAAATCAACTCTTCATGAACATTTTTATGTATTGAATCAGAATGCACAAAAACAATAATAATAATAAAAATCATGTTATTAATAGATTTACAATAAAACATCGAAGAAGATGAAATTTTTTTTTGCATTATATATAAGCTATTTTCTTTTCTCAAATATTGATTCAATAAAATTGCACAAAATTATATTTATGATAAATAAGAAATGATTTAAACATTAGAAGTACTAATTTGTGCAATTTTAATAAATCTATATTTGTAAATAAAATATGGTGATTTCTTTTTTTAAATATCAGTTTTTTTTATCATGTGAAGAAGTCTCATCCCATCTATAAAATAAAATTAATTAATCACAATAAAATAAATTCTATATAATTTTATTTAACAAAAGACAATAGAATATTAAACCAGATAATATTTACACTTTCATCTTTTTATTTGCATATTGACTATCCTGACTTTGGTTGTCACAATGCAATAAAAACAGTTTTAAATAGGTTGATTCTAGCCAACATATTAATTACATTAAAATAATATCCCCCCCCCCCTTTGTTTCATCAAAATCTCTCATGCAAAAATAGTTTTCTACCATCTTAACAAAGTTAGCTTCCCAATCGCAAATATTTATTTAATAATAAATATAAATTCTTAATCAGAAGAATGATGGTTTGATTAACCATTGTGGACCTGAGATTATCTATGTTATTAAATCTTTTTAACGTTAACAATAATTAGAAATTGTTTCAAGTTTATGAAGAGTAACATATGTGTATTTGTATGTTTGAATTTGTTAGTAGTTTTCACTTGAGACTATCTTTTTGCTTAATACATGAAACAACAATTGACATCTTTTTTGATATATTATTAATTTTAAAAAGAGGTTGCCTTGACAATAGTTTGAAATTGTTGATTGTTATCTACATTGGGATTGTCTAAGTGTTGGCTGGTTTCTAATGATTATCTATATATATATAAAAGACATGTTTTGCAGGTTCATCCATGATAAAAAATTTAAATATTGATATACCGATGTTTCGACTTGATCACACAAGTTATTCACTGGGTGATAAAAGGTGTATATATATGGAGATGTGGATGTGTGTATCATCAGAAACAATAGCCTAATAAAATTTAAAAAGATAAAAAACAAAGTAATAATAGAAATAATATACTAGAGGTAAATAATACAAT
This sequence comes from Epiperipatus broadwayi, assembly GCA_028023455.1. Lineage (NCBI taxonomy): Eukaryota > Metazoa > Onychophora > Udeonychophora > Euonychophora > Peripatidae > Epiperipatus > Epiperipatus broadwayi. The sequence continues at coordinate 547,946 of JAQFVV010006406.1, read as the reverse complement.
GATTATATAAACCAAAAATTATTTCTGCTTAATTCATTTTAAACCCTTTCAATCCATTGTTTAAATAGGCAAGTAATAAAAATCTATTTCTAACTCTGGTCTATGACCTTTAAATAAACTGTCAATGCTAACCATGATAAGTAACAGATTACCATGCTAACTTTACACAGAAATTTTCACAGACTTCATACAAATCAAGAAATATTAACTATTTTCAGATATATAATAAATAATCAATTTTCAGCCTTTCATATAAACTAAATTTACATTTTATAAAAGTGTGTATACAGAAAGATTTTCTTGCCTAGCATCTTTGTCAAACTAGAATAAAATTTGTTATAGCAAACTTATATAATATATTGTAACTATCAAATTATGAAAAACCAAATTGCAATGGTAAAATAGTATTGAAGAATAAACGGATAATGATTCACACAACCATAGACTTAACCAATATGCAAATAATAAATCTATTAATGTAACAAAGCTATTTATTCTTTATAGATTCGTATTAATGCAAATGGTGTCTGAAAATATTAAAGATATAAAATAACTCCTATATATTTTAGTCTGTGCAGTGAAACATTAAATAGTCATCAGTTTTTCGATCTCTACCTTATAAGGAACACACTTTAATATGTAAGAAGATCAAAGTGACCAAAAACATGTTTAGATCAATTTTAACCAAAAAGTAGTGTGGGTAAAAACTTGGAATTGGATTATGAGAATATCTGAAAATTTATTGGTCCGACTAATAAGTAACCATCACAATATCTAATTTGTTCTCAAATAAAAATGGGGTGATTTTTGTAGATTTAAATAGGAAGTTGAATGTGTCTCAAAAATTTTTAACATGGAAATGATAATTGTGTGAGTGAGTTAAATGAATAAGAGTATTACTTTTGGAGAGCAACTTTGGAATATACATAATGCTCTTAGGACCTTTTTTACTGTTATTTAATAATAATATGACATTTAATATTTTCTTGTATTTTCCAAATTAAAATGGCCAAAGTTTCCCTGTTCTATATCAACTGAGTCCTGCAAAAATTTACTTCTGTAATACATGGGTTTATATATTTAGTGATAGAAATAATTGTATATTTAATGCAAGATTCTGTTAAGGCCCAGTGACACTTTAACATGAATTAAAATACATGTTTTTAAAGAAGAATCTGTTATTTTGCTTTCAAAATTTTATTTGATAAAAATGTCACACCCTTATTATTAAACTAGCACACATTAAGAATGTCCTTGTCAAGACAATGTAAGCTTAGGATGCTGAATTTGCTCATCTTTAATAAATTAGAACACTATAAACCATGATAATTCATTACTTCTATAGACATATTGATTTATGGATACATGACCTTAAATTTATTGAGAAAATATAATTACTGTAATAATTTTATGGTAAAATGTAACCATTTGATTTTAGATAAAAAATAAACTATCCACAAAATCAAACTCCACATTAAAAACATTATCATTATTTACATTTTCAGTTAATTTATAAACAAAGAAATAATTTATTAATTATTATATTTTAATCTTTTATAATATTTATAATTTGTAAAATAGTTGAGTGGTTATGTAGAGCCCATGAAATTAACAGACATGTTTTTTTTTTCTGGGACAAAGAGGCTTTTATCCATGATGTACATTTATCAGGCATGTTTGTTTTTAACTGAACAAAATATCTGAAATTCAAACATCATAATAATTGAAACTGCAAACCATTTGCTTTTATAAATCGAATTACTCTCTTTAATTTTAATGTTGAATGTATTTCAGAAGAATCAAATGAAGCTGTTTTAGTTGAAATTATTATTTCTTTGTTAATTCAATTAGAAATTATTATTACTCGAGTTTTAGAAGTGATAGTATTTTATATATAATTAAATAAACTGCATAATAAACATTTGTACATTTTCCTATTATGATTTTTCATTACAAATAATTGTAAACTATGAGTATAATTACATCCCATTGTATTTTTTTTGAATGAAAAAAATATTCTCAATAACAATTAATGTTTTGGTTAATTCCTGCTGCCATCTTCAGAATTAATTATTATTCATTTATTTATTAATATATATTCTGTAAGAATTGAATGAATACAAGTAAAATATATATACTTGGAGTTTTAGGTGTGAATTATAAGGAGTTTTGACAAAGATTTTCAAGTTATGTTTAGCTATCCACTCTGTCTTATACAACTGATATACATGACCACATATATGCAAAAAAGATAAATGATCTCCAATGTACATATTTTATGCAGAACCTATATAACTTGAAAGTCTAATAAATAATATTTAGTCCTGAAAACAGTCAATGACATTTGGACAAAATTGTTGTGGATTAATGTTTATATTTAAAGCAAAGAGGAATACAAATGTTTCCATTTACATAGTTTATGATTAGCAAAGAAGAGCAATAGATAAGCAGTATTAAGACTTCATGTACTCGATAACGGGATCAAAAGCAAAATATCTGGATGAAAAAAAATTGAAACAGTTAAAGAATCTAAAATGCACTTGGGCTAGACATATTGTAAGAAAGAATGTTAATACTTCAAAAGTAAAAATCTTAATTTGGATGTAATGAGATTGTAAAAGACATTAAAAGTGATAGTATTTAAGATAAATTATGGTGATGATATTGTAAAGACTGACTATAGATTAGATAAATTGGATTAAACTTGGAGACATATTCAATTTAAATAGAAATGACAATGCTTAAAAATGATAATAATATATATAAATAAAATTTTTATTAATAGAGATAAATATTATTTTGGTGTAGCCATGTTTCAGATTGTATTAATTTGAATTAATGGAAAAAATCAAAAAGAAAATATAAAAGTTAATACTTATTTTTTTTTTTTTAAAAAAAAAGAGTACTTTCTGATTTTAACATGACACCACTTGAGGGTACTTATTTCCAATAGTTGGTGATAATCATCCATACCGCTTGGTGACACTGTTGCTAGTGAAAAACAAATAGATGTAACATCACGGACTGCTTTTAATTTGTTGATTTATGTTTTTAATTTTTGGATTTGCTTGATTTTTTTTTGACCGGTTTTACGTATACTTTTTAAAAATAAAAAAAAATGTTTTTTTTTTTTGGCTTTTTAAAACATTCTGTCTTTTTTTAAAAAACAAACATTTCTTTTTTCTGGTCTTTTTTTTTAAGAAACTTTTTTTTTCAGTCTTTTTTATTGTTTCTGAAGAAAGTTTTTTTTTTTTGAATAACAAGGCTTTCTCGACAGACCTTTCTAAGACTTGTTATCATATTCCTTACGGTATTTTGACACATTTCCAATTCAGCTCTAATACGCTTCACTGTAAGCTGATTCCAGCTTCAATAATAAATTAGCTGTACCACTTGTGAAAAAATGATTCAGCAGCCCTCAAACCCCATTCCATCAGTGAATGGAACACCTTCGGCAACATTGACGCGATTGGCATTCCATTGCAGATGTTTGACAATGCCTTAATTTCATTAAACCACCACAAAAACAGTTTTTCTGGGTGGGTAAAATATTTTTTTTTGGTTGAAGGAAGGCCACCACATCTGCTTCTGTAGCAGGTAAATCTAAAAACTACAATGCCGAATGGTTGTCTGCCATTTGACTGTTTTGATCTCAAAAAAGTATTGGAAAGTGCACGACTTGACCGTGAACTTTGCCGAATTGTGATTTACATTCCTCATTTAGTGAATTGTGACCCTGACAATGAAAGTAGGGGCATTTGAGAATTTGTTACAATTTTTACTAATTCACATAAATTACAATACATTTAATCAAAAAAAAAATGTTATAATATACTTTTCATCATTACAACTACAGAAACCTTCATATCATATACTATACAATAGTCAAGAGTAATGTCTATAGAGAGTGTCACATACTTATTGCTAATAATGTTCAACATGCTAGAGATGTTGGGGTAAGTGTTTGAACAGTTTACAGGTCATAAGATCAATGAGTGGCCTTGTAAACAGCATATTTCTGTGCTTTAGCATAGAAACAGTGCCGTTGAGTGGTATGGATGATCAGATGATATATTACATTATACAGTTGTGGGGACTAATATTTAATGAAAGAAAATAAACCATATAGCTGTTCAATTTAAAAAATGTTATGAAATTAAGCCATTTGAATATAATGTACTTCTTGTAACCATTGATGGTAAAATATACATAGAAATAATGATTCTTTATAATATAATACTTGCATGTAACCAAGTGCTTTTATTAATAGATCTTATGATTTCAAAAGGACATATTTTTGAAAAATAAAAACACACTCAAAGTTAAATTTGACAAATAGTTTATTACTCTGAATATATAATATTATATAATACTAAATTGTCCAAGCACTTTACTACTGTTACACAATGCTTTATTTATCACCCTTTTTTACAGTTTACAGTTTTGATTGCCCTTCCAATCTTCTTCATAACTTTATATATCCTAACCTCAACTGTTGCTGTTAAGAGATATAAAGTTCTGAAGAAGATTGCTAGAGCAATTGAAACTGTGAACTGTAAGAAAGGGTGGTAAATAAAGCATTGAGTAACAGTAGTAAAGTGCTTGGACAATTTAGTATTATATGGTATACATTTGGTAATGCAATAAGAAAGAGTAGTTAATATATAATATTAATAAGTGTTAGTACTTCAACTAGCAACTTTCTTGTTGTTTTGCACTAAATTGACTTGCATATACAATTAGGGAATCTGTTTGTGTTTTATCTACAGTTGTACTAATTTGCACTTTTCTCATTTATAGCTCATGCATGCACAGTTCTTTATACTATTGATACACTCCAATCTCCAACTTTTCAGCCATCCTTATCATTGAAAATCTGATGATGAAAATTCAAATCCCATGCTGATGCTAATATTATTGCCATGCCCATGTGTCACTCTGACCCCTCATGTATAGGACTGTATCCATTTAAACACATGTGAGAGGGATGGACATGATACAAATGTAAATATTTGAAAACAATGCACTTTTCACAAACCTAGAAGCTTAATTGATTATATATATATATGGCCCTTATTTCCAGGAGGCTGTAAAGTCACTAACCAAGGCAGCGGTTGGTGGCCGAAGGCAGAGGGTGCTAAGAATCCCCTGATTGCGGACCCAGGTTGCCATTTGATGATGACTTTTTATTTAGGTACTTACAACTGCAGATCACTTTCAAGTCAAAGAAGATTGCAAGAGTTAGAAGAAGAACTGTCTTATATTAAATGGAACATTCTTGGACTTTGAAGTTAGAAGAAAAGGTGAAGAAACAATTGATTTAAAAAGTGGACATATACTCTACTATAAAGGCACAAATATTGGAAATACAAGTGGAGTAGAATTCATTATAAATAAAAAATGGAAGAATAACATTGTGGAGATTGATGGTGTATCAGACAGAGTGGCAAGATTAGTTTTACAACTTAATAGCAGATACCAAATGCAGATAATTCAGGTTTATGCCCCAACAAGTTCTCATAGTGATGAAGTTATAGAAGATTTTTATATGGATGTTCAAAAGGCTTTTGATCAGAGTAAACAACATTTTAAAATTGTTATGGGAGACTTTAATGCTAGAATTGGTAAACAAATGAAAGATGAAAATGCTGTAGGTAATTTTGGTTATGGTAATAGAAATGAGAGAGGACATAGACTTGTGGAGTTTGCAGAAAAAGAAAAACTTTATATTATGAATTCTTTTTTTGAGAAAAATGTTAAAAGGAAATGGACATGGAAGCATCCAAATGAAGGTATGGCAGAATTGGATTATATTTTGACTAACCAAAAATACATATTTCAAGATTGTAATGTTCTTAATAAATTTAACACAGGAAGTGATCATCGATTAGTAAGATGTAAGATACATGTTAATGCAAAACTAGAGAGACAAAAATTATTAAAAAAAAGCAATATTCACAGTTGATATTCCTAATCTTCAGAAACATTCTAATGAATTTAAATTAGAACTTACAAATCGTTTTCAAGTATTAGTAGATTTTGAACATGATTCAGATTTGAATGACATCAATAGGAAAATAAGCGATACACTTTTAAAAACTGCAACAAAGATAGCTGGTAGAAAAAAAGCAGCAATTGACCAATAAAATTTCTACTGAGAATAGAGAATTTATGAAGAAAAGAAGGAATATGAGGATATACAACAATGATGCATTAAAAAAAATTGAATATCTCGAATTTTGTAAAATGGTACGGAAAAGAATTGAAAATAATATAAGAAAGTATAATTGTGAACTAGCAAGGAAAGCTGTAGAAGAGAATAAAAGTCTAAAGAGTGTAAAACAACATTTTGGTATTGGTAGGAAATTTATATCTGCAATAAGAAAAAAAAGATGGCATTATTACTAAAAAGAGAGATGACATCATAAGATGTGTAGAAGACTTCTATCAAGAATTATATAGTAATAAAGAACAAGTGCTTCCTATACATATTATATCTTCCGAATTGCCCAGAATTTTGAATGAGAAAGTGAGACATGTAATTAAATTTATGAAGAAAGGGAAGGCTCCAGGTAATGATGGAATTGTAATTGATATATTAAAAGAAGCAGGTGAAGAAATAGAAATTTTTTTAGCAAAGTTATATACCAAATGTCTAAATGATAAAGATATACCAGATGATTGGAAAAATGCCGTATTAATATTAATATTTAAAAAAGGCGATAAAGAAGACATTAGAAATTACAGACCTATCAGTCTTTTATCAGTTTTATACAAAATTTTTACTAAGATAATTACAACTCGTCTACAAAAAACACTGGATTTCCACCAAACAAGAGAACAAGCTGGATTTAAAAGTGGTTTTAGTACAGTAGATCATATCCAGGTATTCAGAGAAATTATAGAATGGACAAATGAATATGAGTACCCATTATGCTTAGGATTTGTAGACTATGAAAAGGCATTTGATTCTATAAACATTTCTTCAGTGATTAAAGCATTGGATCATCAAGGTGTAGATCCAGGATATTGTCACATTTTGAAGAATATTTATAAAAATGCAACAGCAACAATTAGATTACATAATGATAGTAGGAAAATCAACATTGAAAAGGGTGTAAGACAGGGTGACTCCATATCTCCACAACTTTTTACAACAGTGCTGCAAGAAGTATTTTGTGGATTAAAATGGAAAGCTAAAGGAGTGAAAGTAAATGGAGATTATTTAAGTCATTTAGATTTTGCAGATGATGTAGTTGTTTTTGCAAATAATGCTTTAGAGCTACAGGAAATGTTGCAGGAGTTATCAGGTGAAAGCAGGAAAGTAGGACTAAAGATAAATGTTAAAAAGAATAAAGTAATGTTTAATAGATTTTCTCAAAATATGAAAATAAAGATTGATTATGATGAGTTAGAAAAAGTTAACAGTTACAAATACCTTGGACAGATTATTAATACTGATGGAAATATAATGGATGAAATTAATCATAGAATTAAACTTGGTTGGAGTGCTTTTGGTAAAAATAACTTGATACTAAAAGGAAATATGCCTATGTGTTTGAAAAGGAAGGTTTTTAATAAATGTGTTTTGCCAGTTCTTACTTATGGATCTGAGACTTGGACACTTAATAGAAGAGCAATACAGAGACTTCAAACCACTCAAAGAAGTATGGAGAGATGCATGTTGGGAATAACAAGAAGGGATCAAAAACACAATGTATGGGTAAGAGAACAAACAGGTGTTACTGACATCATTGAAAAAATTAAAAGACTGAAGTGGAGTTGGGCTGGACATATTGTTAGAAGAGATGATAACAGATGGACAATTGAAATTTTAAACTGAATTCCAAGAGATTGTAAAAGACCCAGAAAGAGACCACATGTTAGATGGGTGGATGAAATAAGAAAGTGTGCAGGGGTGATGTGGAGAAGAGAAACTAAAGATAGGAAAAGATGGATTGAACTTGGAGAGACCTTCATCCTGCAGTGGATTGATAATGGTTGATGATGATGATGATGATATATATTATAACGATCCGGATTTAGCAGTTTTCTGTCATCTGCACTACAGGGCGCCATCTAGGCATTTGAACCTAGAAAAATTTATAAAGTAGGCAGATATGTAAGTCAAAAAAAAAATTTTTTTTTAAATTTTATTTAGTATATTTTGATATCCGGTCATTAGCCCATGTCACTAGCTCAGAGAGAAGCAGAGATTTGATAATATAATATCTTATCTAATTATATTTCAATATTAAAAAATAAATAAAATAAGCCACTGCCAGTAATTAACATACAAAAATTTATTTATGCACATATATATATATATATATATATATAAGATTTAACATTATTATTTTAATATGTTTACTTTAACATTTAACATTATTTTTACTTTTGTTTTAGATTTTTAATTTACATTTTAAATTTTATACTATTATTAGTTCGCACAGATTTGTTTAAAAATGTTGAGTATAGATCGGTTACATAGATTCCACGGTCAAAAATATTTCAAAATAAACATAAACGATCAAAATACAAAATCATTGATACCGTCAATTGCAGAGGGAAATTTATAAGTAACCCAATAGCATTCACCATAAGATGCTTGCATTAACATCAATAACTTAAAAGACATCCGAATAAATACATTTTAGATACTCACCGTAAGGTATCAGTATTTACCGAATGTCTATATATATTTTGATCGAATATGAAAACCAAAAACATAATCAACCGGTAACAAACCCATGCAAGTGTCTATACCCAATTTAAATTTAATGCATTTTTATTTAGAGTGTTGAGTATGAATAGACTACATAGATTTGCATTTGAAAAGACCATATTCAATCCTTGTTTAACCTTAGGCCAAAGGTTCGCAGACAAATCAAACTTCAATCCATCTGATATATCGATGTGTTCAATGTAATATGAATACGGCAGCACAATTAGGTTAAGAGAAGAAACTGCTTCTCGTCAGATAGGAATATTACATCTATCTGATGATGAGAGCAATTAAAAAAAACTCCATAGAAAGGAATTGCGGTCTCCGTCTTATAATTCCTCTCATAGGCAAAAAGAGTGTGTGCAGCGTATAATAGCGATTCTGTCCATAGCGAATCGCATACTACATCTACTAATTACACCAATATATCCAATCCATTGACCTAATTCAACTATGAAACAAATAACCCAAGATTACCCTCCCCTAATATAACTTTACAAATCTATATAGCCATTCACGCCCGACTTAAGTTTAATATTTATATAACTAATTTAATGAAAAACAGAAATCATAATAAAACTTAAAGAACAAATAAATAAATAAATGGAAATGATTTTACAAAAGAAATACATTATAACTAATTAATAAATAACGTTGGTCAGATAGGATTCTATTACTTAATTATTTAAATACAGAAAGTTTTTAATTTAATGTTCATTAATTATAAAGTTCTTAAGGTTTAAAACAGTTCATCTTTATCTGTTGCTTGCCATTTGAACATGAATTCCCATGCCATCCTAAAAAGATTGGTTGAGTTAGCTGTTGTTTTTTATTTATTTATCCGGAGGTCTTTTAGTTTAGTTGGTCCTTAATGTAGAAAAAAAAAAACGATGTCATTTCTCTTTTTTTTTTTTTTTTAATAAAACTGAAGGGATTGAAGAGTGTGTCTTTTAAATCCCTTCTCCTTCAACTCCACACTAACACATATCGTCACATCGTAATAACTAATTAACTCTTTTATTTTCAAACCTTTCCTTTTATAATAATTTTGTGGATTAACTCAACATTTACATCATGATGGTGAAAACCTTTTCGTTGAGGTCTGATTTCCCGATGGATTTCTTTCATTTGCTAAAAGTTTCTATTGTTTTCCTATCTGACCGATGCTTATACATTTAAATGCCCAAAGGCTAGTTTACTAATTAAAATAATCATTTCCATTTTACAAAAGATTAATTAATTTGTTTTCAAACTTAAACATATATTTTTATCTCTAAATCTTTTCTGAAAATTTAGTTTTAAACTACTCTTTTTTTAATAAAGTTTTATTTTAATAATTATTTATCTGTGCGATTTTATATATATGCGAGTTTAAGATGATTTTTTAATTTTCAGTTTTTAATTCTTAAAAAAGAAATTTTTATTGGCGAACTTTTTTTTTTTTTATGTTTACTAATAAAAAATAATGTAACGTACGTATGTGCCCGTTACAATACGGAAGATGGAAATCTGGACCAACTAATGAGTGCTGGTTTAGCACAAAATATGTATATTGGTGATTATTTATCTTTTCTACATGTGTGTGGTCATGTGTATAGTTGTATGAGATAGTGTGGATAGTTGAAGGGTGCTTGAAAATCTGAGTTCAAATCCCCTATACTTACAATTAAGCTCCCAGGTTTGTGAAGAGTGCCTGGTTTTTAAATATTTCTAAATAATATGTAAAAAAAAAAAAAAATTAAAGAAGCATTTTTGATAATGGCATTTCAGATTTCTGTAATAAAGAAACAATGTATTAATAGTGAAATAGATCATGCTTGCAAACCACGTGATATGTGTACGTTTTAAAAATAATTATTATGCTATTATATCAGGCAAAACTCTCGATACAGTAGTGCCATTACAGTTATGAGCAAGCATAAGAAATGGTGATCGTGTGGTGTTTAGTGGTTTAATATTTATTATATTATAAAGATAGTTGACAATGTAGTTAAAATTACTGTTTGAGCATTTATGATAATTTATTAAATTAATGATAATTGTCGTTTATGTAATTAAACTTACAAAAAAATGCTACCGTACGGAGAATTTAAAGCTTTTATTCCAAAGTACTTTCAATTCTGTATTAAACTACTTTTGCCAGATTAAATTTGTTTTAAGTAAGGTAATATATTTTGCTTTTAAAATTAAAAAAAAAAATCATTAGAGATTATTTAAAATTTTTGATTAGGCAATTCAAAAACACATGTCGATATTGCTTGTAAATGTCATATTTTAAACGTAATTATACTTTGATTATTTTGATTATTGTTATGAAAGCTGTCGTAATTTTTTCAAAAACAATAGTTTTAATGTTTCTGACTTAAATTCAAACCGAATTTAAACTACTCTTAAAAAAATTCTATTAAATCATTTAATATGACATGGACTATTTATTTTTATTATTAAAATAATCAAGTATTTAGTAGTTTTAGAGTTATGTCATGTTCGAATACTAGTTTTTATAGAACAATTCACAAAAATTTATTCACAATATTTACAAAATTAATTGTCCCTACACTACCTATACCAATTCTAAGTAAATTGCTTAATTTTTGATCAATAAACGAATACAGGTGCATGTAAATAAACATAAATAAATCACATGCAGTCAAATCAAGCAATGAAAACTGAATTTAAAATATAAAAATTAAGTTGCAATAGCTTAACTGCTTATTAACAAGTTATTTTTTTATAAACTTAAATGTTCTGTATTAATAATAAAAATTATATTAATTCAAATATTACTATATTTATGAATTCTAACATATTTATCTTAATTGCCAGTGGGCTAGCGTACAATTGTGTCATTGTGTGTAACTCACATATACATGTGCCCATTGTTTTATATAAAACAAATATGTGTGTCTTTTGACTTTGATGCATATCACCTAGTTAGCCACATAATGAAATTTTATGCAAACTACAGACTAAAAGAAGTTAAATTGATGATAAAATATTCCAATGATTAGATTATGAAATTAATATTCTGTCAGGTTCAATTGCTCTGCTTAATCTGCCATTTGATAATTAAATGTCTTGATCTCTTAAGCATCTAATCATATGATCTCCTGTGTAGTTTAGGGCAGTAGTCAAAAAGTATATTTCAGAGACAAACATCCTGCAGAAGAAAGTAAGAGTATAATAAATATTATATCAGTTTTATCTACAGTACAGGATTTTTCATACCTGCACTTCTATATGTAATATATAGGGGGTTTGAACTCAGACTTTTACACAACCTATCTCATACGGCTGATACACTTGATCACACAGACATTGAAAAGATAAATTACCACCAATATACATATATCTTGCTAAAACAGTACTCATCAATTGGTCCACATTATTTTTTTCTTATCTTATAAGAGACGAAGTAAACAGTTGTCTTCTGTTGATGATTTTACAGTTATTTTTGAAGACATTTTTAATCCATACTTTCTATTAAAACATTATATATATATATATAACAAGTTATTTATTTACCAGGTGCTATTTTATTTGCAATAGTCCTTAGGGATTCCCCCCCCCTACACATGCCTTGTCTTTTAGCATTTATCATAAAAATAAGCTTGTTTAGAGCTACTGGCATACTTATTATATACATATATAATATGTTTAAATACAAGTTATATAGCTATATTTATAATATGACAATGATACTGCATAAAAAAAGTAATTAAAGTTCTCATTTAAATCTATATCATAATATTTTAAATTAGTGATAAGATAGTTGTCATCTGCATAATTAAACTTACAAAAGAATATTATTTCAATGAGAATCTAAAACATTTATTCTAACAAAGCTTGCTTTCAAGTTCTAAACTATTTTTGCCAAGCTAAAATTTATTTTAAGAATGATAATATATTTTAATATGAAAACAAGTTCATTAAAGATTGACTATTATAAATTTCTGATAATGCAATTTAAAAATAAATGTTGATTTTCCTTGTAAATATTAAAGTTTAAACGTAATCATATTTTTGCTGTCGTGAAATCTGTTGTAATATTTTCCAAAAATAGTAAAGTCATTTAAAATTTTTCTTCATTTTAAATTCAAATTAGTTTTAGTCAAATTTAATTATTGCTATAATATGAACTTTGACCAATTCTGGAACTCAAGGTCATGGATTGTGGTTCAGTCTTTGATTTCTAGCACTCAAATATCTCAAGAAGTCATCAGCAATAAAGCAGTCCATTATTCAATAATATGGATTCTTTATTTATAGTAATAGAAATAATATTTGTCTAAATCGTATGTTGTTATTAAATTAATAATAAATTGAAAGGTTGCTAGTCTTTCACATGTGCCTACTGTTGTTTCTCAGACAGCCAATCAGATGTTAAATAGCGGTCTGATAAGCGATCAGGCCTTGACACATGACAGAGATTTTGATAAGAAAAGGATGATACCAAAATGGCTGACATGTGTCAAGGCCTGATTGCTTTTCAGACCGCTATTTAACACCTGATTCGCTGTCTGAGAAACAACAGTAGGCACATGTGAAAGACTAGCAACCTTTCAATTTATTAGTAATAGAAATAATGAAATAGTTTGAGATTTATGAGCTCATATAAAGTCTAAATTTGAACCACAGACTTTAAGAATAATTTGTGTTTTAATCAAGGATAAAAAAAATAGCATTTACCTTTTCTACTAATTTATACTATTAGAATCTTATTCTTATTGGTCATTCTTAGTAAAGAAAAGACCTTTCTGATTTCAGGTAAAAATACAGAAAAGGAATTTTAAAAAAACGTCGAGTTTTGTTAAGACTATAGATACATGTAATTAGAGAGATTTGAGTTCAGAATTTCTCAGTCTATTCATGCTCCATTGCCTCTCAAGCAAATTATACACATGACCACACACACGCAGAAAAGATAAAACAGGCAAAACTCACTATACATATTGCCACTCACAGCAAGCTAGAGTAATCAATAGATGCCAGAAGGCTTGTGCATAAAATCCCCATCTAATGCCTACTCATCCAATATGCACAGGCCTTCTGGTATCCATTGATTACTCTGGCTTGCTGTGTGTGGCAATACGTATAGTGAGTTTTGCCTGTTTTAACAACAGTTAGACACAAGCATAAAAGGTAGTGGTCATGTGATGTTTATATGCAGAAAAGATACCTGATCCCTAGAATACATATTTTGTACAGAACCAGCACTCATAAGTTGAACCAGATCCCAATCTCACACACATATGTAAAATCAGTGCTCAGTTTATATTATGACAGCAATAATTCAAACTTTAATGGACAGGCTTTAATCATAGTAAAAAAGAGATCAAGTAGGCTTAAAATTTTCCATGTTATCAAAGTATTAAAAAATAATAAAATGTTTTCTGTATTTTTATATTAACTCAATAGAAAGTCTATATTTCACTTCCAAATATAGCTTGTGGTTAAACACCTGTAGAGGTCCCTACTGTTGCATTTTACACGCATATTCTTGAGGTTATAGCCTCAGTAAATATTACTTACGTAATCAATGTGCGTTTAATAAATTTATAATAATAAATATAGTTTAGATTGCGCTTTATGCAAAAAAGTGAAGTTTGTCTCAATCTTATTAAAAGTTATATGGCTTAGCGCTTTTTTTTTTGCGTAAAGCGCAATCTAAACTATTAACTAATCAAAGGTGAAGTAGAAAACTAGTATTTTATTTCAATAATAATATAGTAAATCTATATATATATATATAATTAATTTAATTGAAGTAATTATCTCACTGCAAATCAATATAAACAAACATATTTAATGCGTTGATTCAAAAACTTGCAAGAACATTGGAATTGAATTATATTTTCAAGGTAATAATAATTTAAGTTGATTGATTGTACTTTCATTAATAATTGATAAATTATGAATTTTTGAATATTAATTATGAAATTAAAGTTATTTTTGGTATGCTATAGAAACATTAAGACAGATGTGTTCATCAAGTTTTGTAAGTAGCAAAAATTTTAAAAATAAGAAAATAAAATGTCTGTAGGCTGTATGGGTTACTTCATTGTTGGGATATCACACAGTATTTTATGCAAAAGTAAAGTGATAGAATCAAAGCTAGAGGTCTATGAAAAACATAGACAAATCTTTTATAATCATTTAAAAAGAGAATACTTTCTGACATCGCCCATCACCCTGAGAACAATCTTCATTTTCTACATGAGCCAGATGTATCTAAAATCATAACTATGGTAACAGCTGATATGGTTTAATTTTTATCATAATAAAAAAGTACCTAATTTATTAAAATACAAAATAATTCTAAACAAAGAACATGATGATCACCAGCAATATGGCTATTTCACTGTCGCAGAAATATATGTGATGTTGACAATCCCCCCCCCCCATTAAAAATAGTCACTTGAAAAATAACAGCATGATGGGTTGTCTTTTTTCATTTGTTTCATATTTAATCTTGTTATTATTGTAACATTACTAAAGTTTTTTTATACTATTCTTTTGTTTTTGGCATCCATTACTATCAATAATAAGTTCATTTTTTGATTCATTGTTAATTATCAACTTAAATATCATTTAATATGGTAAATTACCAGAATAATGTAAATAAGAAAAGCTCTCTACTTTAGCACCATCTATGAACAGCTTAATTGATTATGGTTTCTCCAATGGTAGTGCAAATTAATTCTGTCCTCAGAACAGATTTTGAATAGTGCCTTTGTTAATAAAAACATAGAATTCAATTCTGAAATCAATGTAGTTACACTATTTTAATTTCTTTTTACTATCAATTAATATTCTGAAATTCACATGGGGCTGACACCATATTTAAAATATTGTAACGATATATAAATATGTCGTTACATTAATTTAAAATAAAAACTTAAAAGTTCGCAAATAAAAGTAAAAAACTAAACGCTAAAATTAAAATGTTTGTTAAACGTATATACATTCGCACAGATGCCAAACTTTAAACATATTTTTTTTAAAAACAAATAAGTATTTGAACGTACTTTTTTATAAAAAAAAGTACAAGATTTAAAAATAAAAACAGGTATTAATTAATGTAATCTGTAAATGGAAATGATTGTTTATGAATTATCGAAAACCAAACTGGCCCTTGGGCTCTATTATAATTAAAACGATCTGATGAAAGATAGATAAGAAAATAAAGAGAAATTAGCTTGACCAATGGAAGCACTAAGCCTTGGCTCGGACCCTAACGAAAGTGATGGATTAGTGACATTTTGTTGATTGAATCCATGTGGATAATATAAAAAGGGAAATACAGTTTTTTCCAGAGTTCCAGCATTGTGTGTTGAGAGGTGGTAGGACGCACATACCACACTCTCTATTTAAAAAGGAAAAATGAAAAGACTGTGATACCTTGAACCAGCTATTGCCATCTCCAGAACATTATCTTCCAATGGAGGCATCACAGGAATTAAAAGCAGAAACCTGGACTCTTCTACCGTGAGCTATGAACTTTACAAATTAACAACAACCAAAAAAAAGTAATTCAGAACTTTCGTCATTGATTTTTTTTTTTTAAAGATTCAGCTAATTTAAATTTTAAAATGAACTCTTATTTGATTTTCAAATTAATAATTGATTGTTTAAATTTATATAGTTAAGTTTTGCTAAAATCATTTCCATTTTATTATTATTATTTGTAGTAATATTTATTGTAGAAATTATTAAATGCATTACATTTAAGTTGGGTATAGACATTGCAGAGATTCGTTAGCGGTTGATTATGTTGTGGTTTTCACAGTCGATTAGAATATATAAGTCAACGATGTCATAGGGTGTCTTATGATGAACACCAAAGGGTCTCCTGTATTTCCTCAGCAATTGACGTTATCGATTGACTTTGTATTTTGATCGGTTGTGTTTAATTTGGCATGTTTTTGACCGTGGAATCTGTGCAGCCGATCTATACTCGACATTATAAAACAAATTGTATAAAAATAATCTGTGTGAACGTATTTAAATGTTAAATTTAAATCGGGCGTGAATGGCTATATAGTTTTGTAAAGTTATATTAAGGGAGGGTAATCTTAGGTTATTCATTTCGTAGTTGAATTGGTTCAATGGATTGGATATATTTGTGTAATTGTAGATATAGTATGAGATCTGCTACGGGCAGGATTATAGATATATGCCACACACCTTCTGTTTGCCTCTGGATGGATTTGTTGGATGGCAAAGGACCGCAGTCCATTCCTATGGAGTTTTATGTTTATTGTTCTACTCACCAACAGATGTCACATTCCTGTTAGTGGAGCGACAATGTCTTCTCTAATTCTACTTACTGATCAGATGTACATTCCTGACAGTATAGTATTTTGTGTTGTCGTATTTTCATGCTACATTGAATACATGAATGTATCAGATGGATTGGCGCCAGTTTGATTGCGAAATTTGTTGCCTAAGGTTAAATCAGGGAAGAATATTTTCTTTTCAAATGCAGATCTATGTAGTCTATTCATACTTGACTATCTAAATAAAATATTAAACTCATTGAAACTTAGTTAAATGTAAAATTAAAAGATTAATAGAAAAATCTAAAATGTTGAATTTATTCCTCAAAATTTAAATATGATTTATATGTGCGTAAATAAATATTTTTATGTGTTAATTTCTGGCAGTGGCTTTTATTTATTTATATTTAAGATATAAATTAAGATATAGATTTTTATCTCTGCGTCTCCACTGAGCTAGTGACTTTGGCTAACGATCTGAATATTTAAATAAAGTGGAATCTTAACAGCGCGTATCTGCCTACTCTATAAATTTTTCTAGGTTTAAATGCCTAGATGGTGCCTTGTAGAGCAGATATCGTAGTTTGCGGTTAGATTCGATCTTCACTTTCATTTCGATCGTTATAATATAGAACATTAGTTTTAATATTAATTCAGTTCCAATTATAGATGTATTTTGCTTGAATGGAAATATTAGTTCCAACACACTTGATTTAATTATTTAACTTATTGCACAGCTCTCTACACTAACATCACCTATTATCAACTTGAGTAATCAATATTAAAAATATTGAAATGGCTTTATTGTTTCATGACATTTTTAAAGCTAAAAGAGCCAGCATTGTTTTCAATCCCAGAATTACTATTGAACTAAATCCCACATATCAGTAGTCAATGGTTTGTTATTGTAACTTAATCTCTATCTCCAGATGGGTATTTGATATACAAAGCATTCTAAAAAATAAAATAAAAAATGTTTAAGTGCATCCCGGTCTATTTTTATAGCTACATAGATATGTTTACACGTCATTTACTATAAATAAATTTATCTGCTGTAGGAAAATTTTACCTGGTTAGAAATTGGTCTGGGAGTGGAATTCAAATTTCATTAATATCAGGTAAACATTAATTATTCAGGCTTAAGTTAGATGATGCCAGGATAGATATGTTCTATTTAAAATATTATCATTAACATGAAGAATAAAGTGAGGATGTGTGTTGGTATTAATTTTCATGATAATTAAGAAATAATTAGAATAGAACTCATGTGTCTAAAATTTGCAATTACTACTATGGTGTTAGATCTACATAATCCTACAATCAGATTAATTTAAGACAACACATTAAGGTTTTCTTTTAATTTTAGTAGATGCATTACAGTGTTAGCTGAGCTTTGAATCCCAAGTGATCATTGATAAAGAGTCAATCCAGAATTAATCTAGAGATGGGAATGAAATTACAGTACCCACTGATAACCACAAATAACTCAAAAATATAATAGAAGTTAGAATTTTAAAAATGTTCTTAATTTAAAATGTATCTATTTATATACTTTCTTTGGCAACTTAATTTTTTGCATTCATCCAGTTTTTATTTATTTGATGAAGTCAATATTAAATATTTGAAAAATAGTAACTATCACATTACTTGTTTCTACATTATTTAAGCTTTGTTTTCTAAACTGTCTGTGATATATGAGATCTCAATTTCAGGTGAGAGTTTACTTTTGTTCAGTGTTTGCCATTATCAAACAATTTCTTATCCTTTTAAAATATTATCAATGGTAAATATTTTTTTAACATTAAACTCAAAGATTTTTAAATTACTTAACTCAACTATGATTCATCAGCATACATTCTGTCTTTCACCACATCTATGCCATTTGATGTCAGCTTTAGTAATTAATAAATGCATATGGCAGGGGTTAATAAATACCTGTTCATTGTCTCTATTAATTACCAAATATTACAGGAAATGGCATAGATGTGGTGAAAGAAAAAAAAATGTTGTGCAAATAACATTAATTGGACAGGTCATGTGATAGTGTCTTACCATATTCTATTGCTCTTATTCTTTATTATGCTTAACGATCTCTAGATCCTAACTGTTATCTATCCCTCATTATATACTAGTACCATGTTTATTAAACATTCAATGTTTGGTTATATGTATATAGAACTTATTTTTGAAACTTATAATAAGGATTGTTTTGTTAAGGTTACTACAATAACCATCTTATTTAGCATTAATCTAAACAATAACTGATTTCTATTTTAACACTATTTTTATATTATTCCTTAATGATTATTATTAATTAGTTTATTTCTGAAAATACTTTATATGAAAAGACAAAATGTGGTACTATATATTACATTCCAAACCAAGCTATAATAATTTTGTACCCTGCACGGACTTCGTTCATGATGACCTAATATTTTTCACTACTTAAGTACTATCCAATTGGAAGTTGTTATTTTTTTCAAATTCCTAATAATTTTAAAACTTTGATATTTTCTCAGAAGATATAAAATAAGCAATGAAGCAAATAAAAATAATTACAAATAAAAAGGATTGATTTTACAATACAAATTTCTGTAACTGCAAAGTGGAAGTAACTACTTCTCACCGAGTTGCAGAGCATCAAGAGTTACGTAATCAATAAAAAAGATAGATATTAATTAAACATAACCCTTGACTCTACATAACTCAGCGGGATGTGGTTACTTCATCTTTACAATTACCAGATATTTACTATAATTATTTATTTATTATTACAATATAAATTTAATTTAATCAATTATAATTTTATTGCATTTTTTCATAATTTTAAATCTGCTGAAAGTATTTATTCTTTGACTGTCTATTTTATAAGCAATAGTAATCCCCAGATTAAAAAAAATAATCTGTTAATTCCATTTGTCATCACAAATATGTTTTGATAAGTTTAAACTTATTAAAATTTCTTTTGATTGTTATATATTATAGGAATATTCATTAAAATTCTCAGTGAGATTTATATATTTAGAACTTTACTCTGCAAATTGCTAACATTTTAAAATTACAAACTTCCCCATTTCCCCCCCATATGTTTGTATAATTATGTTTGGAATGGTTATATCATCTAAGGCTCGACTATCCATCTTAATTTTGATTCTCCTTATGTTTGTTTGTCTAAATAAAAGTATGATTATCCAACCTTCTAATTTGACATTGTATACACTAACAGTTTAGCTTTCATTATTATATAATAAGTATTTTAATCTTCATTTTGTTTTGATCAGATTTTCCAGACAAATTTTTTGACATTAATCAATGGATATATATATATGTATGAACCATTACGATATATGAAGAGTAGATTAGAATGATGAGATTGTAACTAATAGGATCAGAAATGGACTTTGAAATTAATTCTTAAACATATAAAGTTTATGAATAGTTTTTGAATTCTATAACTACTCATGGACAATAAAGGATATATTAGCCAAGGAATTCTTAACATGCTAATACTTGGACAAAATTGCATTGAAAATGTGGAAAATATTTTTAGATTTAGGAACATATCTTCAGATGGTTCAAATGTTGATATTTTTTGAATCTCCATGAATGTGAATGCTGGACAATAAAAAATAGGAATATTACCAATGCTTTTAAGTTGTTTCCCAACTTAAATTATCACTTGAAGCTAAAATGACTGGATGAATTTTTGCCATTGTAGCTATAACATAAAATCAGCTGATTTATTAGAAAACCTTAACAATAAAAGAAAATGGTGACCCAGTTATGAGGTAGATAAGCTATAGAAAATGAGCTTTTGATCAGCAAAACAATTAAATTATGTGAAACAAGAATAAATTTGGGCTGATAAATAATAATTGATGGGTAAGTTAATATATCTGCTACCAACAGTGAGCAAATAAAGATTTAAATAGTAATGGTAGTTTTATTTACCAATGTATCAACTTTTGCAAAAATAATATTTTTCAAAATCTCAATTGGTGCGTTTACTTGCACCAGAACTATCCACACTATCTCATACTGCTGACACAATTGATCACACATGTGTCAAAAAAATAAATAATCACCAATATACATATTTTGTGCTAACCCAGTACTCATAAGTTGGTCCAGATTATCATCTCCACACATATACACAATCAGTGTTCAGCTAATATTAAGATAGCCGATAATCATACTTTAATGGACAAGCTTCAATCCACTCCACCAAACAACTCTTCAGTTATCCATTTTATTAAAAATCTGTTGATGGACTGCTCAAAGCCCATATTGCTGCCAACCTTCTCATCCTACCCATGTTGACCATAAGTCAAACTGATCTCTCATTCACAGGACATAATCCATTTACATACAATATATGAGGGGTGGGCAGACCTACTGTAGAAAAAATTCATATATTAAAATATAATGCTGTAAGGTCTTCCCATCCCTCATATATGTATGTAAATGGATTATATCCTTTACATCAGGGATCATAATGACTTATGGTCAACATGGGTAGGACAAAAAGATTGGTACCAATGTGGGCTTTGGATGTTCTGTCATAAAATTTTCAATGAAATAGATAGCTGAAGAGTTGTGGGATGGGGTGGATTGAAATCTGTCATTAAAGTATGAAGATTGTCTATTTTAATATAAGATGAGCACTGATTGTATATATGTGTGAAGATGATAATCTGGACCTTCTGATGGGTGCTAGTTTAGCGCAAAATATTTATATTGGTGATTATTTATCATTTAGACATCTGTGTGGTCAAGTGTTCCAGCAGTATGAGATAGTGTGGATAGTTGAGAGTCATGTGAAAGTCTGAGTTCAAACCCCTATATATTACCTATCGGAGTCGAGGGATGATAAAGCCTGTATTGTAGAAAAAATTCATATATCCACTAGAAGTGGAAACGGCCTTTTACAGACGCGAATTATAATCCCTTTTAGAATGTAATCAGTTCTCTGTTTTTGTGCTATATCTCTAGAAGTTTAACATTTAGTAATCGTTCAGAAATTTTTAATATTCTGTTTAATTCACTTAGAGAAGATTATATTTTTTGATTTTATTAAAAATATTATTTTAATAAGCATCCCCCCTCTTACTTCTACCCACCTTCCACCTCCATACCTAAGTAGCGATTCACTTTTAAACAATGCTTATAAAATTACAACTATAATTTGGCAATTTTAATTTTCCTGGAAGGCAAATATATAAATATTTCCTCTTGAGATAACAAATATATCTAATAAAATAAAAAAATCAACGAAATAAAAATGTTTTATTGAAAAAAAAAGGTATAATATTACAATGTGAAATATTGAGATTAAGTGAATAAATTATACTATAATAATAAACCAAAGAACAAGTAAAAGAAATAAATGTTTAATGTTAATATATTTAAATTATATTATTAAAATTAAGTAGCTAAAATATTCCAAAAACAATGTAGCAAATATTCAATAAATCATTAATAATACAAAAAATAATAATAATTGTGATTTACCATTGTAATAAATGGTGATACACCTAAAATATATCTATGATTTTGTAATATAATACTCTCCTATAAGAAAAAAGGTAAATCGACTATGACGAATTTATAACACTAGTAATTTAGGATCAGCTAACAACACTTTCTGTACCAGTACCATAATAAATTTTGCACCATTAATTATCTAGTAATTGTGGTGATTTCAAAGATATCATGTTTATACATCAAATTTGCATTCAATACTTATTTGAATACTATTGGCTAATTGATTAATAATCTTATTTGAACTTTGATCTTCTTTCTGGCAAACATTTTCCAATGTGTAAGCTTGTGGTTTAGACCTGTAGAGGTCCCTACCTTCGCATTTTTAACTGCCCAAGCTTTAGGTTTATTGCCTTAGTAAATATTACTTACGTAATCAATGTGTGTTAGATAAATTTATAATTACAATTTTAGTATTTGAAATATCAAAAATAAAGCTTGTTTTCTCATGACTACTAAAGAATATAAAGTATAATTTGTGTTTATCTTTGAATCAAGAATTTCAGGACTGCTTCAAAAAGTGACAAATACATTTAGATTGATGAAATGCATCAAACTGACAGTACGTTGAATGGCATCCAACTTATAGGGTTTAAAAAATAAGTAAACAACTTCATTTTTTTTCTCATGTGTCATAGCATCAGCCGAGAAGTGAACCCGCTAACCCGGAACAACTCTCGACCACCAATGCTTGACTAAACAATTTTATTTTACAAAATTTTGGTGTACCACTTCATATATTATTTATTATCACAACTTATCTATCAAGATATAAATTATTATGTCACTTACATTCAGATTAAAAGTATTAAATATTAATATATCTGTTGCTATTACACAACTATGTTATAATATTAATTTAAATCCATCTCTTTTCTTTTTTCCTATGTGTAATAACCTAAATATAAACAAATGAAAACATGTAAGAGATTATGACTTAAGCCAACTAAAAAGTGCAGATTAATCTACAAGTATCAATCCTCTCTAGTTCCACATAGTATGAATTTGAAAAAAAAAACAATAATTAGCAGCAGCTTATAAAAACTAATCTTATTATTTAAATCCTCATTCTCAGACAAGTTTCTGACAGATGGAGAATGTATCTGAAAATTTATTGAAGACTCAAGTATATGTTATATAGCCCAAAAGAGAAGAACTCTCTTGTTTTACTATATTGTTCAACTTATATGTTTGGTGATTTATGTTATGCTTGAAATAAATGTAGAAAAAATCAGATTGTAAATTATATCCTTCTATTTTATTGTATCATAGTGAATGAAGTGTTTTCAAGTAATGTTATCAGAAATCTATGAATCTGTTGGTGTTATTTTGTTTCAGGATTTATTGAAAAACTTTATACTATATTCACAAAAAATTCAAGTTGCAAAAAATTATTTATATATCAACAACTGAATTTGTTAAGATTCTTTAACATAAAATTCAAATTAATAGTTTTATCTTGTTTTAAACCACAAACATGAGGTTGTATTAATTTTTCTCAAGATTGCTGCTTAATCATTTTATGTATTGCTGAGGAGGTCATTTGATGTTTGAACAAGCATGTTGTTTTCATAAATGTTTCATAGTTTACTGTGATGTGGTAATTAAAGTGAATGTATATTAACATTCATGACTGTCAAAAATAAATGAAGGTTTCTAAAAATAATTGATTTATAAAAATAAGTTGTTATATTTTATATACATTTTGTAATTTTAAGTTCTGACTTTAGATATTTATGTTGGGTAATTTTGCTAATATATAATTTTTTTTCACATAGTTTATTTTCTACCAACTAAATTCTCTCTGCTTTGTAAAAATAGCAAACCATTTAACAAGTTATTCTACTGATTTATAACTAATACTATAAATATCATTATTTATGTCAAATTTAAATAAGTGAATTTAAGAAATTAAATTAACAGTTAAGTTTATTTCATAATTGTAGATGCTATAAAATCATATGGTCAATACTATTTAAGGTATAACTTATCCTTAACAAATTGTAATTTAAAGATATAATTATAAACTTAATGCATCTATTACACATATTTATAAAGTTCAGTCATTATGAAATAAACACTTAAATAATTTCAAAAAATATTTTATTGATTTTTATTAATAGAATCAATATATTATAATTCATATTAAAATATAGTTCTAATTTCTAGATTAACCATAAATATTAATAATTAGCCAATAACATTAAATTAATTATTTCTAAATCCTATTTTAAATGCCATGAGTGTGTGTGAATGCATGTAATCTGTTTCCATTTTAAGTCAAAATTTTAAAAGGGAAAATGATTATATTTCAACATCCTTGTCTGGAAAAAGAAAATATTTAAAACAATTTTATTGTCTAATGTTTTGTTTATAAAAATATGTTTTAAAAATATTGTACTAAAGTTAATATTCTGAGTATATATATATATTGTAACCTTCTGGATTGGTACCAGAAATATTGATTATAATTATGTAGCACTGTTTCAATAACAGCTTATAGTATCTTATTAAAAAAAATGAAATAACCTGAAAATTTTAAATTTTTTTATTAATGACCTAAAACTATGTTTAAAAGCACTTATAGATATAATTTGAAAGTTTTTAGATGTTTAATATTCTTCTTTAGTGAGTAATCAATAATAGGAAGGGGGATGGCTTGTCATAGAAGTTGTCAGGTTAGCTTAAATTGATTCCAAATTTGTTTTATTTGTCTGCAGAACAGTATTGATAGTATTGAGGTTTGTTTAGATAGTTCTCTAGTTTATTTTCTATAATATTTTAATCTATAGTATAAGTAGTGCAGTATGTTTGGCTCATCATCATAGAAACTTTCATTTCAGTCAGATCAGTTGAGTACCTGTAGTAATTGTAAATGTCCATGTATGCTTGTATCATTTTTCAGCTTCCTTTTCCATTCATGTACTTCATTAAAACACCAAGTATATCTCAGAAAAATATTTGATTTCAACCAAGAGTTTGAAAAACCAGCTTAGTTCCTTTTTAAATGAATTAATGGATCACTGGACTAGTGAATTATTGAACAACAAATATACTACTAAATATTTTATTTGCTAAAATAATTATCATTAATTTTATTCTGTTACTTTAGAAATGTAAAATATTTTATTCTTAGTTCATTTAATTTTTTTTTTTTACAAAAGACAAAATGATTTTTCTCTCTCTCTTTCTTTTTATAAAAAGGCTTGCATAATCTTCAGTTAATTAAAATTTCAGTCCAATGGGTGGATCAAGTCTGTGTCTAGAGACCTTTGAACTTTCAAATGACCTTGGATTATTGGAAGAATAGATGCTTGGGTAATAATCTGGGATATAAAATTTTTTTTACAAAAGAGGGGAATTTCATTTTGACTTCACTGAACTGCATGTTGCTCTCTGATTTCATTATAAAAGTTTTATTAGTAAAATTTTGTTTTACAAGCTGATTTTTCTAAGACCCCAGTTTGAAAGTGAAAAACTACTATTAATTTTCTGCAAAATGAAAATGTAAATGACAGTAACAAGGTACATTATTTCTTGCTTTTTACTAACTATTTTAAATTTTAAAGCCATCATTTGAAATACGTATGTGTGCTACATTATAAAACTATTTTACTTTAATTTTTAATTTTAAAGAAATAATGGAAATGTGTGTTTATATTTCAAAATTATTTTACTTAAAATCTTAATTCTAGTATTAGAGAAATATATGAACTCTTTTATTACTTTGGAAAAATTGTGAACTCTCTCATTAGACATCTCAGGAACTGTTTATTAATAAATTTTGCTAACTGTAAAAGCAAGTTTAGATGAAAAGATGTATGTGAATAATTTATTCTAACCTGCTTTAGTATTATTGTTAAAACATTTACTTAACCATTTGTACCTAAAAAAAATAAGAACAAATGTGTAACTTAATGGATTGTTTATTTATTTACCTCTAAATTTTCTGAGGAAAGATTGTATAGAATAGTATAAAACTGAATATGAATTTCTTTTATTTGTGTTTTCCTCATTTGCAGATGAATTTTCTTATTAAAATGTGTTATCAACAAACTTATGTGAACTTGAGTGGATTTATAAACTTATCAATTATGTGCTTTGAGAATGATTTTTAAAACCCAGAACAAATGCTTGAACATATCTAATGACTTAAGTAATACATTATTGCTATACCTACATTGTAATAAATATTAAAGGAGACTTCTCAAATGTAATATTGTCAGTGGTTCATTAGTCATTGCTAAAAACTTTGAATGCTGTTAAAGTGGATCCAAATTAGTGTTATTTACCTTCCTGCAGGAAACCGTTGTGTGTTTGTTAATGTTTATATTTGCACCAATTACTATTATCATTTAGTACATGACTAAAATATGTCATTTATGAACTGTAAATAAACTTTCGTTCCCACCTAAAAGGAAAAAAAAAGCTTTAATTATTATTATTATTTGTTAGCATTCAATAGCAGATAGATTTAAAATATTGTCTTATAATTTTTTTTTTTATGTTTCTCTTCAAGAACATCTCACAAGGTATAATATGGAAAAATATTATACCGGGTAATTAATATGATTTAATATAGTTTTATTGTGTGCTTATGTTTCTATGTGCATGGTAGCAATAGAAACATCCATTCAGTGTTAATAGGTGAACAGCTTATTGTTGAGAAGAGCTCATTATATAAAATGTATTGTTTATCTTTGCGTTTTTCAATAAGTTATCAATTAATTATTTCTTAATAGTTGTTTTACTCAGAATTTAAAGATTTGTTATTTATCCTAAACCAAACTTTTATTTCAATTTTGTGCTAATACAAAATGCATTTAAAAAAAAGTTATTTTGTCTTTGCTTGCTAGAAGTTATTTTGTCTTGCTTATTTAATAATAATTAGATACTTCCAAATTAAATATTACACTTGTCAGAAATAAGAGATTTATTCATTATTACCTCTACAACTTATTAGTTAATATCGTTACAGTATTTCTTACCAAAGTGATTTGAAATTGTTTGTGCATTATTATGCTTATATATATATCTGTTATTTAATCTAGCTATGATATAATGTTTGACTTAAAAGTAGAAATTATTTAATGCCTATCGGTTTCAGACAATGAAAATTTGCCAGAAGTTGAAATATTAGAGATTTATTTAAGTGTAAATTTATTATTTTTTTATTATGCTTAGATTGAAATGTATTTAGTGGCTATGCAGAATGAAGTTATTTATGTTATATAGTGTATTATCTGGGATTGAGATAAACGCTCCCAATTTATTTGAGTATTTGACATGGGTGGATTATATAGTATATTATTGGGATTGAGAAAACTCTCCCTTAGTTTATTGAAGTATTTGTTAGGAGTAGATTGTATCCTCCAGATTTAGTAGTTGCATTTTATGAATTATTTACTGATCAATCCCTGTTTGAAAATATTTAATAGAATGTCAGTTATCTTCTGAGTGATTTCAAAGAAGTCTGTATCATCTTCAAATCCTATTAATATTTTAAAACAATTTTCAAGTTTAAATTTATTGGAACATTTCTGAAGATTAGGAATACCAATAGTTACTGTACCTTTATTAATAGTTTCTATTTTTTAATGTTTCTTAACATGCATCTTACATCTTACTAATCCATGAATATTTATTGTGTTCAATCTATTAAAAACATTATAGTATTCAA
The DNA here is from genome assembly GCA_028023455.1 of Epiperipatus broadwayi. NCBI lineage: Eukaryota > Metazoa > Onychophora > Udeonychophora > Euonychophora > Peripatidae > Epiperipatus > Epiperipatus broadwayi. Next base: position 519,721 of record JAQFVV010006406.1, on the reverse strand, counting down.
ACACATATTCTCTGTATGTCAAAGTATAATATAATTTTTCTATCAATGTCCATACTGTTTAGCATTTTCTACAAAAAAATATTCACAATATACAGTTTTTCATCTTTTTTAGCAAATTCCACAAGTTTGTGCCCTCTTTATATTAGTTTAACCAAATTTACCTATATCTCTTTTATTTTTCACTAGTTTACCAATTTCAGCATTAAAGTCTCCCATAATTAGTTTAAACAAAAATATTTTTACATCTCTCACAAATTCTTCTCTTTTTTCATGACTAAAAAAACCTTGTTGGAGCATAAACACGAATTAGCTGTTTCTTTTATTAAACTGAATAAATTATCTTGCCACTCTATCAGATATAATATCAAACTTTTCAATGTTTCATTACCACATTTTTACAAGAATTCCACTTGTATTGCCAATATATGTTCTTTTGTAGCAAAATACAAGTCCACTTTTTAAATCAATTATTTTTCTTCATCCTTTCTTCTAATTTCATACAGGTCAATAAGATCCTATTTAATATTAGTTCATTTTTCCATTACAACTTCCTTCAATGAAATTGATCTGCAGTTGTATGTTACCTAAAAATATTCATCACATAAAGGCAACCCTGGTTCACAATCGAGGAGATTCTTTGCATCCTTCATCTTAATCCACCAACTGCTGTCTGACTGGTATATTTACATTTTTACTGGGGATTAGGATTACAATTTAATTTTATTTGTCATGATTGTAAATATCTATTTAAAAATGTTTTACTCACACATTCATTCAACCTACAAGAAAAATTAACAGATTTCAATTAAGAACTATCAGGAAATATGGCAATGACGTAATTAATAACAGTGGCATTGTCAGGAGTGTGTCGAGGAGGCTTTAAGAATTTGCAGTATATGTCCATCACACTTTGCCCAGCCAATACTTAATATTAACCAATAGAATGTCAACAATCTACTACCTAAGCAGCGCCAAGATAATATATGGAAATTCTCCCCTAATTATTATTATCAATGACTATAAATAGATTTTGAGTAAGAATAATCGATTTAAACAGACTGGGATTAAAACTGCCCAGAAGTTTTAAATCAACTTCATTAAACAGTCCAGAATTAACTGCTGAATCAATGGTTTAAATATAGTAAACCACAATTGCATAAAGTTATTGACTAATGTTAAGGATTGACTGGAGAAATGTGATTTACATGTTATAACCACTTAAATTTGTGCTCTTGTGATTTAATATATATGTTTGTGAGAGCACATGTATGTATATTTGGAAAGAATATTGGAATTCTAATGTATTTTTCTAAATAACATTAGCAGTCATTTGACTAAATAGTCAACCATTTAAAGAGACAGGGGCCAACTGAACTCATACCATCTAAGAAGAGTTCTTACATTTACAAATTCTGTAAAAATATTTCAATTAATATATAGAAATCTATATGGGAGAAATTTGTCCACTTGTAAAAAATCTGTAGAAAATTATACTAATACATCACATTTTTATTTTAAAGGTGGCTCACACACAAATATTATTAGTAGATGGATTGATTTCAGTTTGTGACCTTTCTTATATTGTAACAAAAATTGATCTAGAAAAATAGTTGGAAATTTTCAACTTGTACAATATTTTCAACAAACACACACACACATATATAAAAGTCATATTTTGCAGGTTCATCCGTGTTAAAAAAATTAAATATTGATGCTTTGACTTGATCACACAAGTCATCCACTGGGTGATAAAAGGTAGAAAGACGGTTGTAGAATCGCTACAATCACTGATTTGAAAAAAAAAAACGTTAAAATTCCATCAATAAAAAAAATGTTAAATTAAGAATGTTTTTTAAAAAAATCTTTCCAAATAGGAGGAAGTTTGCATGTATCATCTCGTGTATTGATACAATCTGGACTTTTAAATATCTCAAAGGCTTCTCTAATTTTACCTTGGTAGAGATTATCACATCTGGATATGATACTGATAATAGAAAAATCAATTTTATGATTTGAATCTATAGTATGGAGAGTGATGGTGATGATGAGTGTTGTTTAACTGCATTAGCATGCTCATCTCTCCTAACACTGATGTGACAATTACTCATACTTATGTAAGAAGCTTTACAATTTTCACTTAAGATTTGATATACACCATGAAATTCAAGAGGGATTGAATCCATAGGTTTGGTTATTATATTGCTATTTTGATGAGTAGAAAACGCTGTACTTATATTATAGCATTTTAATATACATCCAATACTGTCTGTAGTTCCTTTTACATATGAAACACAAATCCTAATCACTGATTTATAATCTTTTTGTTTCATATTTTGTCTAGTTTGGGCTTGAAATAAAGCTTTTTTTATACATTTATAATTATAACTATTTGCTAACGAAACATTATTAATATGATGTATTTTTTCTCTGAGATGTGACTTATCTGAAAAGTTAATTGCTCTATTTAAAAGAGTTTTGGCTACAGAAACTATATGAGTTGGGTGATGATAAGAATGTAAATGTAAATATCTGTCCATGTGTGTATTCTTTCTGTAAATCGGAAAAGATAAACTATTTGGTATTCTGGTGTCTAGAACACTAAGAAAAGGGAGTTTTTCATCAGACTATGTCTCCATTGTAAATTTAATATGAGGATGTATATTATTTAAATGTAGGAAAAATAATCTAACTTATTTTTTCCATGTCGCCATATGACAAAAATGTCATCTATGTATCTGAGCCAAACAAGAGGTTTTAAAGATGATGATTCTAAAGCAAAAATTTCTATATTTTCCATGAATAAATCAGCTTTTACTCCTGAGATGAGTGAGATCATAGGAGTACCAAAAACTTGTCTGTATTGCTGTCTATTGTATACAAAATATGTGTTCAAGAGACAATGTTTAATCAAAGAAATAATATTGTCTGCTAAATTGCAGCATTGTGAAATTATATTTAAAGCTTCATCAATTGGAATGTTTGTAAACAAAGACACAACATCAAAACTGACCAGAAGTCATTAGCATTAATTTTTAATTTTTTTAAAACAGAAATAAGATGAAAAGAGTTTTTTTACATATGATTTAATAGATGGGATTGTAAGTTTAATGAAATGTGATAAATATCTAGCTAAAATATGAGTTGGAGAACCTATTGCACTTACTATTGGATGAAGGGAGTTATTTGTGAATTTTTGGAAGTCCATAAAATTTTGGACAGACACATGATTTTTCACGAGGGATTATTTTATTTTTTATCTCTGTTTCAATAGGGGATTTATTAATAATAGCTTTTGTTGCTTTTTCCAAATATGTAGTATGATTTCTTTTTGATAGTTTATAAGTTTTATCATTAAGCAGATCTAAAATTTTATTATGTTAAATGTCATGATCCATTGATGATAGTTTAACAAGAATGTAGAGGTGTTTGCTTTAAAATATTAGTTGAATTGTTATAATAGAATGGTAGTAAATCTTTATTTTACTTTTTATTATTGTCACTAGATGGCAGGAATTTAAAATTTCTTATTTTCTGATAAGTTCTATTTCATGGTGTCAACTTGAACAGAATGTTAATATTTATTTATTTATATTATGTTCATAAAAATGATAAACATATTTTTGTTACTTTTAAAGACATTTTTTATGTTTCAGTTATTTTCTCTATTCTTAACATTCACATAAATGTTTTGGACTTGCATACAGAAAAGGTAGTTATATAATTTAAACTTTGGTTTTATTAATGTTTAGCAAGTTTTCAATATTTAGCATATTATTATCACAGCCATCTCACTTTTTTAGTGTTTCAGGCTTTTGTGTACACTTGATAATTATTTTAATATTTAAAAACATTTAAATTTATTTATTTAATATTAAAAGATATTTAAATCCCTCCAAAGATCCCACTTCTTGGAGAGAGATTTGCTTGTATCTCTTCTGTTTATTGGGTATCAGTCTTTTACTATTTTCCAAGTTTCAATCTTTCATTTTCTGTCCACTCTTGCCATGCATACAATTCCACCTCTAGATAAATCAAATTTATGGCCAGAATTTTCTATATGGTCCATAAATATTGAGGAATATTCACTACTCTTATGTGTTATATTGTATAGAAATATTCATCAATATTTAGAGACCATGGACAAAATTCTGGCCATAAATTTGCTTTGTTTTGAGCTGGAATTGTATGCATTGAGAGAGTAGACAGAAAATAAAAGAATAAAGAGGATTTGGTAATAGCAAAAGAGCATTATAAGCACCCCTTCTTAAAGATGTGAACACTTTGAGAGGGAATTAAATATCTTTGAATATTAAATAAACAAATTTAATTGTTTTTATATATTAAAATAATTATCAAGTGTAAGTAAAAGCTCAGAACCCTGATGATTATATGTTAAATGATGAAATCATGCTAAGTATTAATAAAAGCTATGTTTAAATTATATAGATTATATTTTTGTATGAATGTCCTATTTGTGCGAATAATACAATTATCCAAAAAAGCCTAAAAAAGTCATCTTTGGTTTTGATTATTTATAGTATTTTTAATAACAAACATAATTTTGTTTTTTACTTTTATAAGGGCAAAAAAAACATATTTATTGAAAAAGCTTTTATGTGCTATATTTTTTATTATATATACAAGTATTGCTGTTATATAAATATATTTTATTTCCTGTTATATTGTTGAATACTTAAAGATATGAAAAAATAGCATAATGGATTAAATTTCTTTCCATTTTTTGACTTTTATAAAATTATATCAAGTCTTGAGAAGAATTTAAATTTACTTGCCATGGAAAACAAGATAAAAAAATATTCATATTTTTATTTTATTTTAGTCATAGGAAGAAAATATGTTTAGAAATAATAATTCTCCAAAAAAACTTGAGCTGAATCAAACTATTATGAAAAGGTGTAACCATATAGATATATTCTAACTTAATAACACTCACTTAACCTTCAGTAAATTCTCACCAGAATCATAATGCAAAAGTAATATCTACACCAGAAGCAGATTGAATATATAATTTATAAAATATGCAAATTATTGTAACTAAATATGTAAATTACAAAGGTCAGATGTTCCACTTTTTTGACAAAGAGCTGAAGATTTTTTCCTGTTGATTGAATTCTTACAATAACTCATAACTCCTTGAACTTTCTCTTAAGATCATCCCTCTCTGTGTAGATTGTACTAATGACAGAGGGGAAAATCATGAGTCATGAGACAAGCTTGTAATTCAGGAATATAGATGGGGAAAACCTGTCTGTAGCAAACACATAATCCAGGAAAAATGATTTATGTTGCTGGTCTTGTTTTGCTTTTTATAAAGATATGAGTGTTGGGTGACTCATGTAGATCTATTAGTTTGAGATTCCCCATAGCATGCCCTTCTCCAATATGGAGATGGGCATGAAATTTTATAAACTATTGGAGCAATCCTATCTGTATAAAATGTAAAACAAGACCAGCAATGTAAGTCAATTTTTCTGGATCATGAATTTGCCACAGAACATGTTTTCCATTTCTAGCATTAAGACTATCTGTACAGAGAGGGATAATCATAAGAGAAAGTTCAATGAGGCATGGATTATTGCAAGAAAACTGAATTGAATCAATAGAAAGGAATCTTGTGTTCCTTTTGTCAAAAAAATGGAACATCTGACTTTTGTGATTTACATTTCTTGTTGCAATAATTTGCATATTTTCCTGATGTAGTTAGTTAATTAATTTGGCACTATGATTCTGGTAAGATTTTACCAAAAGTTAATTCAGTGCTATTCAGTTAGAATATATCTATATGGTTATACCTATTCATAGTGGCTTCACTCAGCTCAAGTTTGTTTTGGGGAATATTTCATTAATATATGAAAAGAGTTTGTTAAAATACCTAAAGCTACTTTTAATAGCTGATTTTATTTAATAAAGAGATAAGTTACTTTTGCTCCATTTGAGATAAAACAGTTCTTATATTTAAATAGTCTCCAAAGAGAGCTATTTTTACAACTTAATGAATAGAAATGATAAGGAAGAAGTAGATAAGGAAGTCCAGAGGGTGGAAGAGAATGCTATGAATGAAGTAGGGAATGTAAACTATGAGATAGTCTTCATAAGAACTCAATATAAGTCTAAGGGAAAATAAAAATAAATATGTAAGAGTAAGTTTGCCTGGAGATTAGAATTAGGATTTTACAGATAATGTAAAGAAACAAAGAGTAGAGATGCTTATGTTATAAAAGTGATAAATAATTTGTCAGAACTATTTGAGAAAGTAATGGATGATTACAAATAATTGATTAATAATTTGAATAAGGTTAAAGAGAGAATAGGAGGAGTTGGATTACAACCATGATTTGGCAATAGGTATGTGGTAGATAGGGCATGTTTTATAAATGAGATTGTAAAAAAATTATGTGAGAGAAATAATGTTATCTTTGTGGATGTGAGAGATTTTTTTACTAGTAAAAGGGAGTTGTATTATAAAGAAGGATTGTATTTATTAAACCAAGGAAGTGAAGGATTAGGGGTTTAATTTATGACAAAATCATAGTTTGAAAAACTTACAAAGGGGATTAAAGTTTTAAATTACAATATTATTTAAAAAAAGTTAAGAATGTTTGGGATGTAAGAAGTAAATAAAGAGTCACTGATTTAGATATAAATGTGATGTGGAGAAGAAATGTGTCTGCAAAACTAATTATAAACAAGCTAATTACAAATATACTAGACAAGAAAGAGTCAACAGAATTTATAAAAGTATAATAAGAAAGAAAGAAATTGCTAAAATTGGATATTTTAATGTTCTAGATGGTAGGAGATCAAAAAAGTGGCTGGAATTAAATTGAATTGAAAATGAAGGACTTGAAATATTAAACATAGTGGAAACTCATCTAAGAAAAGAAGAAGAACCTACACTGGATGATTTGATATGGAAGGGTATAAATAGAAAAGAAAAAGACAAAAGGATTGATGGTATAGGAGTTATGTAAAAAAATATTTAAATAATGTAAAGTGTCAAAAACATTTGTGGTTTGAGATAAAAAGTTATGAAGACAAGAATAAATGTTTGCTACAGAGTGTATGGCCACTGGAGATAATCAAACTATAATGCAGTGAAACATTAGCTCATATGAATGTCTAGTTAAGAATATACAGAGTTTCAAAAAAAGGGAAGAGAACAGTAGTTATAGAATATATGAATGGGAATATTAAAGAAATTGATGATGCAGATAACAAGAATGAACAGATATTGAAGAATTTTTGTCAGAGAGTGTATTTGACTATTGAAAATTTATCAAATATTTATGAGGGGCAATACACATGATCCAGAAATAATATATTTAACACAATATATTATGTATTAGTGAAGAAAGAGGAAATGAATAAATTATGAAAAATTAAAGTGTCTGATAATGAAGAGAGAGTATGTAAGTGATCATAATTTCTTTATAATAGAAATGATTAGTAATGTGATGAAAAATAGTAATAAAAGTAGAAAGATAGTGAAAGATGTGGATAGAAAATGAATGATAAAAATAAGTTAGAAGAATATCAAAGTAGAAGAAATCACTGAAGAGTTTTTTGGGGATAAATATAAGGACTGCTGTGATAAAGTATAAAAAGTGGCAAATAGGATTTTAGGTGTGAGTATTCAGAAGAATAAAGGTAATAGAAAAGTGAGAATTAGTAAAGATGTAAAAGAGAGGGGAAAAAAGTAGAAAATATAATTGTGCTATTAAAAACAAAAGAAGTGGAAAAGATGTTAATATTAAATGGGAAAATTATTTTAAAAAAGTTGTCTAAAATAGATAATTATATAGAGAGAATGAAATTAAATAGTAAATTATTGCTCAATATTAATAAAAGTGGGAGAGATGGAAATAAAATTTGGAAATATATTAAAAGAAGGAATGTAGGAAAGAAATTAATACATTATTAAATGATGACAAAAAAGTGTGTAGCTCTAGAGAAGAATTAGACACAATCTTAAATAAGTATGTAATGGATATAGAAAAAAATGTTAGACATGAAGAACAGAATGGTAACAAAAACATAAAAGCACATAGTAATGGAGAAAAGAAATTGAAAAGTGGAAAGGTAAGACGTTTATATGGATGAAAAGCAGAGATGGTGATCAATTTGGAAAATAGAACAAAACTAAATCTATTATCATGTTTTAATAAGATAACACAGAAGAGAGGATTTATAGATAACTGGAATAATACAAGAGTAGGTTATCATTTAATAAAAAGGATAAGGACCATAGAAACTTACATAATTATAGACTAATAGTGGTAACATCAGTGTTATATAAAGTTTTTGCATATATGAAGGCTGGAGGGCTGTCAAAATGTAGAGAATAACATAGTGGGACAAATGAAAGGAGGCTTCATATTGGATAGGCATATAGGAGATAGTTTATTTGTAGTCACACAACATATATATATATATATAATTAATTAATTAATTAAAAATACAGGTAAACAATTATATATAGTCTTTATAGAAATACAGAAAGCATATGATAGAGTAAATAAAAGTAGATTGAGTAAGTTTAATAAATTTGGAAATGAATGGAGCCCAAGTAAATCTTATTATGAGGTTGTATGAAAATAATTACCATACATATCCATTAGGATATACAGAATCAGTTAAGTTAATAATGGGGTGATGTTAAGGCAAGGATGCCTATGCCATCTATTATGTTTTTGTTATATTTGAGAGACATGTAGAGAGTAATAGCAAGTCTAGGAAAAGGGGTTGAGATGCCATTACTAGATAACTAGGGAGTGCACATATTATTAGGTATTTTATTTGCTGATGAAAATCTTCTTGTGTACAAAAAATAAGGAAGATATGAAAGTTATGATGAAGACATGCATAAGGATGGGTAAACAGATAGGGATTAAGTTTAATGAAGAAAAATCAAAAGTAATGATGATAAATGTTGGGAAAAGAGAGTAGAAAGAATATATGACTATATGACTATATAAGCTATTGAGCTTAGATTGAAAATATTATTGTGTTTTCAATTTCATTCTCATAGTTTTGTAGTTAAGTAGAGATAAAAGGTGGCTGCTGGAGGGTTGCATTAGATCCTAACATGGCTCAGTTGGTTAGAGTGTTACCTTACATTTCAATAATCAAGAATCTAAGGACCCAGGTTCGAATCCCATGCTAGTACTGTCACTGGTCAGACCAGCAACACCTGAAGAAGAGGGGGAAAAATACCTCTTGAAATGTTGTGCATATACTAACCTGTTTGCTGTGATATTACTAACAGTTAGTGCATATACTAACCTGTTTGCTGTGATATTATTAACAATTGTTTGCTGTGATATTACTAACAGTTAGTGCATATACTAACCTGTTTGCTGTGATATTACTAACATTTGTTTGCTGTGATATTACTAACAGTTGGTGCATATACTAACCTGTTTGCGGTGATATTACTAACATTTGTTTGCTGTGATATTACTAACAGTTGGTGCATATACTAACCTGTTTGCTGTGATATTACTAACAGTTGAATGCATTTGGAATATTTAACTAAAATTAAACTTTTCTAAAGACATTCAACACACATATTAGATGATGGAAATAGTCCAATATAAAAATACAGTTTTGCCTTGTTTAGAAAGAATTTTTATTTGGGGATATAAAGTTAAATATGATGTTATTTGATAATCATATTAAGTAATCAGAGAAATTGGCCCAGATGAATGGAGAAAAAAAGATAAATAAAGCAAAGAAAAGAATGGGACTGATAAAGAAATTAACAGTGTTTCCAAATAATAAATAAGATATATCAAGAATTGTATGGAAGGGAGTGAGAGTAGCAGCATTAATTTATGGTAATGATGTATTATGTGTTAGTAAAATGGTATTACATTACTTAGAAAATGTACAAAGAGAAGTAAAAAGACATGCATTAGCCACCAATGTATAGATGGCAAAGATACAATTGAAGGAGTAATGAGATGGTCATGTTTTTATATGAGAGATACAATAAAGCAAAATGAAAATGTTCAGTAGATTGCAATTTATAAATAGTAAGATAATAGCCAAAATACTATTTAATAGGGTTACAAGTAAAGGACAAGCAACAAGATGGGTGAGAAAGGTAATATAGTATGCAGAATATTTGGATAAAGACTTAATGTCAATATACTTTTACAAAAAATTGGATAATTGTGTTAGGGAAATTGTTGAGTGTTTTAGTGGCAAAGAATGGGATAGAAGAAGAGATGCATTAATAAAATATAGGAAATTGGAGAGATGGAGAACTTGTGTGAAGAGTGAAAGACTTTACGTATGTATAGAAGTAAAACAGAATATTGGTTGTGAGGTAATTTATGATAATATCAAGGAAAGTAGTTTACTATTTAAGGCTTGAACAAGATCTTTATCAACAAGGGAATATACATATAAATGGAGGAATGTGGGTGATTAGGCATCTGTTAATTGAGTGTAAATGCTTATACACAGAAAGGATACAACTAATAAAGTTGTGGGAAAATAAATATAAACAAAGTGATTATACAGTAAGTGAGTTATTGGTTTTTTTTGGTTTAGGAAAAAGATAAGCAGAATGTAGATATAAAGGCCATAAAGTGGACAAATCTAGTGCTGTAGAATTGGGATGCAGCAGGATAGAGAAGAATATGGGAAAATCTTAGCATGTGGAATTCAAAAAGCTAACATGTTTCTCTGGGCATACTGAAAAATTTCCCATGCTGATAAAGGAGAATCCATAATGCATCCCATTGCATCATATAGTATCTTGTTTAACAGATTTGTAATGAAATAAAAGCATAAGGGAATTTGACTATTGGATAAAGGTAATTTTTATAGATAAGTCAGTATGTGTAGTTAAAAATATAAATCTTTCTCTCTTAGATTATTCATCAATATAATTCTGTATGTTTAGTAAACATTAAAAATAGAGTGAATTCATCTATCTGTTAAGCTTTTAATGTTTAGAAGCTTATCCATATTAACACTAGTAGAAAGTGAGAGTAAAATTAATATAATATCCAGATAAAAATAATTGTTAATTGAATAATCAGTGTTACAAGAATGCGGACAAAACCATTAATGTCGTTATTTTATTAATTATTTATTAAATTTATTTATTTATTTTTATTTATTAATTAGAAATAAGAAATAAGCATATTTTTCACTTCACTCTTTTTTTCTTGCTTTATATCTTTTTTTTTTTTTTTTCCCTCCCCCCCCTTTTTTTTTTTTTTTCTGGAAAAAAAAATTTTTTTTTTTTTCTCCCCCTTAATTTTAAAAAAGGCGGGCACCCCCCCCACTAAATTTTATATTATTTCAATACATTCATGATGGAAATTTCAAGTTAGCTGAAAGTGTTGGAATATTTTATCACACATTATTATTGGGAAAATGTATGTAAAAGTATTGCAATAATTTGGAAATATTTAATAGAACAATATACATTGGTTCAATTGAAAAGTGGCAGAATTGGGAACTCATGATCCATGAATCTCTGCCTGGCTCTATTATATCCAATATATGAACTTCTTAGGAATATTTAAACAAAAAATTATTGAATTATTTATTTTTAATTCACTCTGGTCCATATATTTTAGAATACTTACTTTACCCACAATGAAATATGAAGTATAATATACATCTTTGCAATCCATATCCATATTTGTAATTCCGAGTTATTTTTTAAATATTAACTGTTTGATAGATAGCATATAGTGTACCATCTGTTAGTAATGCCATTATTACAAATAAATATATATGTAATACTTAGACATACAGATTTTAAAGTAGTATAAATAGAGAAAGAAATGAAATAACTATATGATTTATTAGTCAGTAGTTCATAACAAACTCAAAATCAGAAGATTCTGAATCCATGAATCATGAAACTTGGGTTCCAGATTATGCACTCTACCAATAACCTCTTAATAGGCTTTGCAGAATATCCTTAACCTCAGACCAGTTTCTGCTACTGGTTTCCAGTCTGGGTTTAGGGACATTCTGCAAAACTTGTTAAGAGCTTATTTGTGAGCTCTTTATGTAATATTTGTAATACAAGCTTGTTTAAATTAGGTCATGTGACATCTGACTTGATTTTTTTTGTAATATAAATAATAAACCACTAAACATCATATCATCATCATCTCTTATGATAGCACAAGCCTTCTGGCATCCATTGATTACTCTGGTTGGCACAGGGTGGCACTACTGTATGGAGAGTTTTGCCTGTTTAATTTAAATAATATTTACTTGAAATATTAACAATACTGAAATTGAAATCTTATCATATTCACAGTTTTTTTCTTTTTTAAAAAAAACAAACTAGAATCATTTAGGGTAAACAAGATTCATCACCCTTATAATTTGGATGTAAGACATGCATCAAATGATCATACATCATCATCATTCTCATTGCCAAATTACCTTATGAAATCTGTATTATCAAATGATAATAGAGATGTCTGTAAATTAAAAGAAAATAGAAATGTAATATATTGGAATTTTTAGTTAAAATACTATTGCTGAAATGATATCACATTCAATTTGTCAAAAACTGCACCGTTTTGTATTATTACTGCTAGTAGGAGCAATAGTTGTAGTATACATGTGATTACTATTATTCATAAATATATATTTTTAATGAACACAATTTACTAATTCAATTCTCTGTAAAGAAATAGCAAAAAAAAAATTAATCTTGGAATTTGTGAAGAAACTTTTGTCGTATAATAAAGATAAAAATATGCACAAGCAAAGGTTTTCCAAGCTGGATCATCTTCATAATTATCCCCAAAAATCATAGTATCCTAATACATTTTTAGAAGGCAGAAGCAAGGTGTGTATGTAGTTTCTTTGACAACATGGGTTATTTAACGTAATTAAGTGTTTAATTCCCCTGTAAAATAAAAGTACAATTTTATCATTAAAACGTAAAGTATTTCAATATTACTTATAAGCTTACTGTTATTTTTATTGGGTTTTAATTTTAATTACAATAACAGTAGTCAAATCAATGGCTCTATTGCTTCAGAATTCATAAAAAGTTCATGTACCAGTAAAGAAAAAGCTGTGTATGATCTATGGACCTTAAGATTTAAAATATGCCCTCTACCACAATACTAAACTGAGCGTGACAAAGTATAGCTACAGGACCGCAATAATTTAATTTCTTCAAAACTGGGTAACTTTTTTGTTTACATTAGGTGGCATTACTATATAGATTGTTTGCTATTGTGGAAATGGAATGGAGCAGAATATGGGAAAACATAGAGTGGGTATAATTGCTGAGAGATTCTTGACTCTGTTTAAGGAGAAACTGCAGTACATCACATCATATCATTGTTTAAACAGCTTGTTTAAGCAGAGGTAATGGAGAACAGGTGATGTTTTAGTGATTTTAGATCAATATTTTTCATAGAATGATGGTGACTGCGGTTTTTAAAAAAACAAAACCACTCAAATATATAGATACTAAACTGGGTTCAAATCTATGACTATATAAGTTAGTTAGCTTGGATTGAAAACATTATTATGTCTTCATCTTGGGCTCATAGCTCTATATTTGATTAAATAGATAAAAGATGTCTAGATGTTGGAGGGTCACATTATACCCTGAGTTGTAAGAAATATGCAGCAGATCTGAGACTCCACACTGAAAAAATCTACAAGCTAAAAACTAGTCTGGAGATAGTGAATGAGTAGGTGTTAGATTGAGATTTTATGCACGTTTCTTACAACCATCGATTACTAAGGCTTGCACTAGGTGGCCCTACTGCATGTAGGGTTTTCTACTGGTTTTGCATTTGATATTAAATGCCAAATGAAAATATGTACTACATTTAAATTTATATGGTATATATCTGCCTCCATTTCTATGCACTGATGTTTCTTGATGTTAAAACTTAATTAATATCTCATACTCTCAAACTTTAATATACCTTTGATTAAGGTTGTTTGTTTATGCATAAGATTTATGGAAAATGAGTAGGAACAAAATGCCATTTATTTTGTTATATTTGTAAATTTGTTTATCTCGTTTATCTAAGATTAGACCTAAAATACATTTTAGAAGTAATTTTATTAGAAAACTGTCTGGCAAATATTTAGAGTTGAGATGAAACTACTTCAGTGTATTCTACTGATGAATTACACAACCTTATTTTGAAAAAGAACATGCCCACATTAAATGGTAGGATATTTAATTAAATATTAATTATTATTTTACTTGCATCACAGAAAATTTACAAAAAATTGTTAAGTTGATCAGTATTGCTACAAACTAAAAATATAGCTGTCAAGCGTAGGTGGACTAGTGATTAGCATAGCTGCCTTCCAAGCAGCTGGCCTGGGTTTACTTCCCAGTCAATGCATTTGACATATGAAAAAAAAACTAAAAATATAATTATATAATTATATTCACCCAAGACTTTTCAGAAATCAAGATCTTCTTTCTATATATTCAACCAAAATCTGTATTTAAAAAATATCTTTTAAAGTGGTTTTTAATGAAATTACAAATAAATTTCATCGTGGAATCTGAAACAATGGATTTATCTTCTTGAGTGATATATCCAAAATAAACAGTGCTTAATGTACTAATATATTTCATAAGTGGAATTTGACAGACACTTTAGATGTGATGAAACACATATCATAAAACACATAATTAATGATTGTCAAATGTATAGCTCCAACTGGCTGAATTGAATGATTAAGTAAAGCCTCTAGGGAATTTATCTCTTATCTCTACACATTCTTTATGGTATTTTATTGATAGTTAAACTGTCAAAAAATCTCTATAGCTAAGTAAATAAATAATAATAAAGGCTGTAATATTTATTATCATCATCAACCATTATCAATCTACTGCAGGATGAAATTCTCTCCAAGTTCAAGCCATTTTCTCTGATTTTTAGCTTCTCTTCTCCACATCACCCCTGCACACTTTCCTATTTCATCCATCGATCTCACATGTGATCTCTTTCTGGGTCTTTTACAATCTCTTGGAATCCAGTTAAGATTTCAATTGTCTATGTTTACTATCTCTTCTAGGAATATGTCCATCCCAACTCCACTTCAGTCTTTTACTTTTTTCAATGAGGTCAGTGACACCTGTTTGTTCTCTTACCCATATATTGCCTCTTTTTGTTACTCCCAACATGCATTTCTCCATACTTCTCCATACTTTTTTTCTGTGATCAAAATTACAAAAAAACATATTAATTTTAAGTTTATAATTTCTCATTAAGAACATTTATGGTAGTTATTGATTTAATGATCAATCTCAAAATCTGACATTAGCTTGGGAATTATCAAATGATTTTAACATCTCCATAAATTAAATCCTAAACTATGAATATTGTAAAGGTTAACAATAATCCCTGATTGTACAGATTTTTTGCTCAATTATTTGTCATAAATAATAATTCTTTATTATTAATAATTTAGGTTAGACAACACTAAAATAGTATTATAATAATATTACTATTACTTTATAATAGAAAATTATCTTAAATATATATAGCAAAACATTTGGTTTCAATATTTGTCAGATGATTTGTGATGATGTTATATTAAATGTGATATTATATTGGATTGTTTCCATTATTTATCATTAAATGTTGAATATATATTAAATTTTATTTAAACTTTTTAAATACAAACAATTTGTTAGTATAACAAACATATAGATAACATCGGTTAGTATTTACCCATTTCGGAAGTACGTTGTGTAATTACTAACCTGTGTTGCCTATTATATTATTACTAACAACTTGCTTGCACGTGAAAAGTTTAAAGAAAGTGTAAAATTTTCTATACATTCAGCATTTAATGATAGATGATGGAAATAAATTATAGATTGAGCCAACTGATGAGTGCTGGTTCAGCACGAAATGCATCTTGGGGGTCATTTGTCTTTTATTATATCTTTATTTATATGAATTTGAAAAGAATAGGGAAGTGTGGAGATGTTTATTATATCTATAATGATGGAAATAGTCCGTTACATTATCATATCAAAAATTTGGTCATTAAAATCTTTGTAATTTTCCAAATCTAAATAATTAAAACAATTTGTTTTACGATTTGCGGTTGGTATTTTATTTTATTATATAAGATACAATTATAAACAAGTTTTAAAACGCGTTACATTATTTTAACTTATTTTTGTTTCGATGAGTTATCTTTCTAAAGTATGCCTATTGAAATGTAAATTTTATTTGAAATTGATTATTATTATCAAAAATATAAATTGAACTTTTTTTAAAAAAAGTTTAAATTTTATTTTCATTTTGCATCAATAGTTTCCTATTTTATTTATTAGAGTTATAAATAACTCAATAACTTGTTTTGTGAAGAAAAAACTTGTCGTAAAAAATAAATAAAATGTGGTGATGGTGGGGAAGTGAAATATAAAAATACTATATAAACGACTTTTATTTTTGTTTTTGATAAAAATTGTTTTCAAAAATTCATTTATCGTATATGTCGTTTTTTCCCTCATTTAATTACAAGTACAATATTTTTAGATTATTTAATTAATATTATTACTAGCGCGATAATAAAAAAAACAACTTTATATCTCTTCTAGAAGTTTTTTGTCATAGGATGAAATAAATTATTTTATTTTGATGTTACATATTTTATTTAGGATTTTAATAAAATTTCAAAATATTTTATAGAACTTTAATTATTAAAACTTAAATTAATTAAACATATGATTTCAACAACTATATAAACACGATTTTCACATATATTTCCTAACATAGTTGAACAATATACAATATACTGCTATAAAGTCCACATTTTCGACAATTTCTGGACTTTGGCCATTGTAATGAAGAAAAGATAAAGATTTTCTGATAGAAGGCAAACATCAGGAATTTGTCTGCAGATGGGAATTTTATGGCATTATACAATCTGGTGTTTATTGATTACTCAAGTATACAATCAATGACTCTGAAAATAGAGTGTTGAGAATTGTTTTTGAAATAGGAGGTTGCCTTGACAACAGATTGAGATTGTTAGGAGGTTGCCTTGACAACGAATTGAGATTGTTGGTTGTTATTGATATAAGGATTGTCTAAATGTAGAATGATTTTAATGATTACATATAAAACGATTTAACCTTGAGCATTATTATACTTATTATTTAAGTACTACTTTGGTTGCAATTTGAAAATTGTAATTGCAGTTTGTAATGTTATAATTGACTATATATAACCTGCATTCAGAACAGGTTATATTTATCTGATTAATGAGGTTTATTTTAAATGTTCTACACCAATAATTTCTATCAATGTGGTTAAGTAAAGAGGTTGCCTTGACAACAGATTGATATTATTGGCTGTTATTTGATATTGGGATTGTCAAAATGTTGACTCATTTTAATGATAAATAATTATGTATAATATTTATGCAATACTATTTCTAATATTAATCTTTCTAGTCAATGAGGGAAGGGGGATTACCATTGTCATAGAACTGAAATCTTTAAAATATATTCATTTCTATATAAATATACAAGTGATTTTATCACAGGTTTCAAACATTAATGTTTGTTTTATTTCAGAATATTAACTTCAATCATCTAAAAGTGTAAAAAGCTATCATTGTATGCATAAATTCCCAATTTTGAATCATAGTCTTTACTGAGGAAGGCAAACGCCAATATGGAGTTGGGGATTTTATAACACTGAACTATCTGGCAAGTATTGATTTCTCAAATTTATAGTAGATAACTGCACAGGTGAAAATATAATATACAACAGAATTAAGACAAAAATTATTAACTTTAAAAATGAATGAAGTTCTAAATAAAATGTTTAAGAAATTTTAGTAATACTCAGTTAAAGTTTGTGAAAGAAGAACATATTTAACAAATTTATAATTGTGATTACAATTGATCTCTGAACTATATATAATTTGTTGCAAGTCTCCTTGGGTTAAAATGTATATAATATATAATAGTAAAAGTTTTCTTGATAAACATTGATTAGAATATGTATTTTTACTGAATTACATTAATTTTCAATATATATATATAACTTTATATAATAAATGTAAAATACAGTACCCCGTAATAAAATATTATATTTCATTCTAATATCAGCCTTTCAAGCTAATTGAGCACGTGCCTTTTGAGTGTTAAATAAATGAATACTCTCTTCTTCAATTCAAGATATAGTATTTATGCAGGAATAAAATATTATATATATATATATAAATGATTCTTATAATTTTGAAGATATTACAGTTTATACTAGATATGTTGATGATGTTTTTATTTGTGGTCCAAAAGACATTATTGATGTTCTTTTATATAATATGAATAATTAAACAATTTAAAATGGACTATTGAGAATGAACAAAATGGAAATTCACCAGAAATGGAAAATACAAAAAGTCTGAAAATATTTTTATTTGGAGAGCTTCCTTTAAATAAAATTATAAATTTATTAAATGCACATTGATTACGTAAGTAATATTTACTGAGGCTATAATCTCGAGAATATGTATGTAAAATGCGATAGTAGGGACCTCTACAGGTATTTTAACCACAAGCTTACGCTATGGAAGAAAAGAGGGAAACCTTCTTAAATATTATTTAAATAAGATAATGAATTTTAAAAAGAAAATTTAATGTGACAAATAATTGTTTATAAATATTTCTTTCTGAAGAGATATTTAGCACTTAATTTTAAAATGTTTTTTTTTTAAAAAGATATAAAAATTAAGATTTTTAGAAAATGCTTTATATCATATTGAGAGGAAATCTTTAAAAAAAAATATTAATGTATGCTGGACATACAAAAGTTTTGAAAATTATTTATGGAAATATAAAAAATACATTGTAACTATTGGGAAATGCCGAATCTTGTTGGTGTATCAGAGAACTTGATCATTGGGAAATATGGATAAAAGTTACAAAACTTTGAAAATTATTTTAGTGTAAAATATCAAAAGTGCTTTTAATACTATATTTATGGAGTAATGGAATTTATGAATTATTTTAAAACTTTTGCAAGCAAAGCAATGGTTATCTCAGTTAATCCGGATTTTATAAAATTAACTTACCGTATTTTAATTTGGAACATTATCATTCATTTTTGTGCTATAATGTGAAATCATCAGAGCATGTGTGGTCTTGATGTCACAAGGAGGATCAACAGTAAAGGAGGAAAAAGAACATTTTCCATAATGACTTTGATCAAAGGGAGTTATGTAAATATGATTTTAAATTATATTTTACTAAAAAAAATAATATTAATGCTTATTCACAGGATATAAATAGGGAAGGAACATAAAACATTAAATTATTTACTAACCTAGTGAGTAAATTCTTATAAAAATCTTTAATAATTTTAAAAAAGAACTTAATATTTTAAAGTATGATAATGTGGAATAAATGATAATATATAATGTTTATTTAGTTCATGATCCAGAAATATTAATTAAGTAATCACCAGTGAAGATATTATTGATGGTAACAATTGTAAGAATATTGATAATTTTATAATGTATTTTATTATTTTATTTTTAGTGTGGATGTATGAAACATATATGAAAAACACGATGCATACACATAGCTTATAATTTATTTATTCATTTTTTTTAAAATATGCATACTTTTATTTATATCATAAATATATTTTAATATAAGGGAGATATAAGTATATGATTCTATTATAACTGAATTTAGTGTTTATTTTAAGTGAGTAAGAAAGTAAAGTGGTATA
The DNA here is from genome assembly GCA_028023455.1 of Epiperipatus broadwayi. NCBI lineage: Eukaryota > Metazoa > Onychophora > Udeonychophora > Euonychophora > Peripatidae > Epiperipatus > Epiperipatus broadwayi. The sequence continues at coordinate 499,961 of JAQFVV010006406.1, read as the reverse complement.
TCAATACTGATTGTTTATATTTTTGGGTTTAAGAGTTATTAAAGAATGAAGTGATCTTTTCTTATTGATCAGTTAGATTGTTATTTATACGTAAATTTATTTATTGTTATAGAAATTTGGGAAGAATTTAGCGATGTAAGGTGATTGATCTCTAATGATAATAACTTGTTAGTAAGTTAAATGAAACCGCGGTAATATTTTATGTAGGATTTATTTATATTGGAATAAGGGTAGTTAATATGGCAGTGTTTATGTGTGTTGAAGTTGAATGTTCCATAGAGCTGAATAATAGCCTGGACATTATATTTAGTAGTAGAGGTTATTAGACAAAGAAATCATACCTCATTTATTATACACTGTTGCCATGATGATTATTTGATAGAGGTACTATTGAATTAAAATTCTAGTTTATTCCATATACTTACTTGTTTATTTACTATCAAAATTTCTCACATTGCATCGTGAAGGATGGTATTTAAAATATGAAATAATGAATAAGTTTGAAGTGCAGAATTGTTATTGAAGAAAATAAGATAGATTATATTATTTTAAGTAAAGATAGAAATAAATGCAAAGAGTACAAAAATATAGTTTGTCAGTAAAGAATCATAAAACTTTTCATATTTGGAATTGATTGTTATTTATTGCAAATGAATAAATGATAATTAAAGTGGGTTGGTAAAAGTGTTATTTAATTATTAAGTTTTAAAAAGACTTAATTATGATGCATATTTTTACAAGTAAAGGGATAAAACTAAATCGTGTTTTTTGAAGAATATAAGTAATCATAAGTTTGTACAAGTTATTTTATAATAACAATACATCAGTACATACATTTTATTTGACATTAAATTAATGATTAGTAAGCAGTCTAGGTTAATTGCTATGCTATTAATTAAAGTTATTCACATTATTAATAAATTAGGAATGACTATATGGAATAGTAAAATTATTTTGAAAAAAAACTAAATAACAATAATAAATGCATATTGAACTAATAATTTATATTATACTTTTAAACTTGCTGACTTAATGAGACTTAATAGAGATGTAATAGAGATACTGTGATAATATTTTTAAATAATAGATTTTTTTTTTTATAAAAATAATGTTCTGTATTCCATATTATATTTTACTTAATATATATATATTTTTGAAAGTACATAAATGGGAGTAAACAAATTCATGAATGTTGTAAATAATGTACATATTTTAATGTTGAGTTTGTTAGTAAATTTGTTAAGTTTTTTTATAAATCTTGGTGTTGACTCAATTTCTTGACATCACAATTATATAATCACAGATAACTAAAATTAAGAAATAATATTTGCACAACATAAATAAAACTACTACTTAAGAATTATAATATTTTCTTGGTATGATTTTCTTTAAGAAACTTCATATATTATATTATGGTCATAAAATAACCATAAAATCTTTACACAGAATTATAGTATTATTTTGGTTGCCACATATTCTCAGATTATAAGATTATACCACATATTATTTAAGATGCCATATTAAGAATAAAAGATTGTGTCAGATTATTATTATTATATTATTCATGATCAATATTACAATGAGAAAAGAAATGAGATAAAATTGTACATTGGAGATTATTATTATTATTTATTTATTATTATTATTAGTTAGATGTAGTTAGGAATGATATTAAATCTCTTATCATGCTTGATTACAGAGATTATAATTGCCTAGAATTATTTTAAAAGAACCTGAGATTATTTGAGCTAGATTATTTAGATAAATATATGAGGATTATTTTATTGAGATATTTTTAAATAAGTAAGTAATTATTGAAGATGTAGGAGTGCTATAGATTTATTATTAGAGATAATAGGAAGATAGTATTCTTATGCCACTGAGGTAGTATCTTATGGATATTGGCTCAATGTATTCGTCTTGCCACTTGTAAACTCACTTCATAGTCTCATGATTTTTATTAGATATTTATTTATTTAATTTTAGGAAACAGAACTAAATTATTATTTATTAGTTAAAACTAGTTTAATGATTTATAGTACTAAAGAATATATTATTATTGATTGGATACATTTTTAAGTGAACATAATTATTTATTTGAACTAGACCAATTTGGTATTATTATATTTTCCTAAAAGTGAGGGTACAATATATATATATATTGTAACGAGCACAGACGTTCGTTACATTGTTTTTTTTTATTTATTAAACATGAAAGTAAATTAAAAAGTTCGCATTTAAAAATTTTCTTGAAGAATTAAAAATTGAAATTAAATATCATCTTAAACTCGTATATGTTAAATCGCACAGATAATGAAAAATTATTAAAATAAACCTTTATTAAAGAAAAAGTATTTTAAAACTAAATTTTAAAAAGATTTGGAGATAAAATTATATCTTTAAATTTATCTTTAAATATATTTTTGATTTGGAAAACAGGTTAATTAATCAGAAATGGAAATGATTGTTAATTAGTTAAATGTAAACCAGCCTTGGGCATTTAAATGTAAAAACATCGGTCAGATAGGAAAACAATAGAAACTGTTAGCAAATAAGAAGAAATCCCTATGAAATCAGACCGCAGTGAAAGGACCATCGCATCGGTGACATAATGCCAAGTCAATCCTTCGAATACGTATAAAAGGAAAATTTGGAAATTATTAATTAGTGACTGGATTATGATTATTACGATGTGACAGATAGGTGTTAGTGCAGAGGTGCGGGAGAAGGAATTGAAGAGACGCACGATTCAATCCCTTCAATTTTGCCAAAGAAGAAAGAGAAATGAACTATCGTTTTCTACATTGAGGACCAACTAAATTAAAAAACCTCCGAATGAATAAATAAAACATCGGCTAAATGTATACCAATATCTTCAGGATGGCATGGGAATTCCCGTTCAAACTTACTAACGACAGATAAAGATGAACTGTTTAAAACCGTAAGAACTTTACAATTAATGAACATTAAATTAAAAACTTTTCATATTTAAAATAATTGCATTAGTTTCCTATCTGACTAAAGTAGTTAAAATGTTATTTGATGTATTTTTTATTTATTTGTTTAAAATCATTTCCATTTATTTCATTTTGTTCTTTAAGTTTATTTATAATTTCTGTTTTCCATTAAGTTAAATTATATAAATGTTAAACTTAAGTCGGGCGTGAATGGCTGTATAGATTTGTAAAGTTATATTAGGGGAGGGTAATCTTAGGTTATTTGTTTCGTGGTTAAATTGGGTCAATGGATTGGATATATTGGTGTGATTAGTAGATGTAATATTGATTCGCTACGGGCAGAATCGCTTCATACGCTGCACACTTCCGTTTGCCTATGGAAGGAATTATAAGTCGGATACCGCAGTTCCTTTCTATGGAGTTTTTTTGTTTTATTGCTCTTCTTTGCAGATAGATGTAATATTCCTATCTCATAAGAGGCAATTTCTTCTCTTAACCTTTTGTGCTGCCGTATTTTATTACATTGAATACATCGATATATCAGATGAATTGATGCCAGTTTGACTACGAATTTTAGCCTAAGGTTAAATAGGGATAGAATGTTTATTTTCAAAAGCAAATTTATGTGGTCTGTTCATACTCGACCCTAAATAAAAATGCAGTAAATTTAAGTTGTTTATAGACGCTTGCATGGATTGGTTATCGGTTAAGTATGTTTTGGGTTTTCATATTTGATCAAAATATATAGACATTCGATAAATAATGATACCTTACGGTGAGTATCTAAAATGTATTTATTCGGATGTCTTTTAAGTTATTGGTGACAATGCAAGTATCTTATGGTGAATACTATTGGGTTACATATAAATTTCCCTACACAATTGTCAGTAATCAATAATTTTGTATTTTGATCATTTATGTTTATTTTGAAATGTTTTTGACCAAATCTATGTAACCGATCTATATTCAACATTATAAACAAGCTTTCATAAATTTATCTGTGCGAACTTAATTAAAAATGTAAAATTAGAATATAATAGTAAGTAAATGTAAATTAAAGTCAAAAATCAAAGTTAAAAATGTAGGTTAAATTTTGAAATGTAAAACTAATACTAAAATAATTTTAAATCTTATATTTATGTGAAATAAACAAATGTTTGTGTGTTAATTACTGGCAGTGGCTTATTTTATTCTTTTTTTATATATACTCTTAGAGTATATTATTAAATCTCTGCTATTCCACTGAGCTAGTGACATGGGCTAACGACCGGAATCAAAATTTAAAAAAGAAAAAAAAAATTTTTTTTTTTACTTACGTATCTGCCTACTTTATAAATTTTTCTAGGTTCAAATGCCTAGATGGCGCCATGTAGTGCAGATTACGTTAAGTCACCTTCTCCGGATCGTTACAATATATATATATATTGTAACTAAATTAACTATGATCAAAGATCCATTCACCATTGTAACTTAAATTAAAGTAGCTCAAAAGATATGTAGCTTAAATTTTATTTGTAACTAAATTTAAAGATGATCAAAAGGATTATAATAATTAAATATTATTTCAATTAAGAAATTAAGATTCAAATATAAATATTGTAACTAATAAACGAATAAGAGAGTTGTAGCTTTTATTTTATATCAAAGAGCAAAGAATTGTGTATGCAACTTGCTGAGCATAAGCTATTAAACAAATAAACGTGTTCAATAAGTAGTCTTTAAAAATATTAATTCAAACAAGTTGTAAATAAACTTAATGAAACTGATCAGAATTTATTTAAACCTATATTAGCATAAACATAAGCTATTTAACCTGAGTAGTGGCTATTAACCAAAAAGGTCAGACTGAGTTATCAATCATATTAAGGGTCATTGGATGAAATGAAACATATTTCTATAATTAGATTTCTTAAGATATCACAATATCAATAATTATAAACAAATTATTAATAACAACTATTATAACTCAGGTATATGGAAATCACATGAGGTGAGTACACTGGTAACTCAATAAAATATCTTCTCAGGTATACAGACAGTAGATTTTATCCACTTTCATTTTTTGGTTTGATGTTAAGTGCACATTTAAACAAATACCAAGTGAATATGGTCTAGCAGGGCACCACTAGATTATCTGAATCTAGATACAGTTATATCTAATAACCTTTTCACATGTACCAGGTTTGAATCCCTTTTTGGTACTTTACTTCTAATAAAAATAAGAGATTTTGCTTTTAGAGCCATATCACTGTATGCACTAATATTTTGGTAAACATTAAACATCTTTAAACCAAAGTGGAGTATATAAAATTCATTAGGCATAAATCATTTCTTAGAGCTTAACATAATAAATGTGTTTCAATATTTTTTTATAAGTTTTACTAGCTCAGATTACTATTAATTTAGAATGGCAATTCACTCATCATTGCATGAAATAGATTATGAGATGGTAGTTATAATAATACTAAGAAATCACTAAATACTATGAAATCAATATTTATTTATGGCCTTTAAGCATTTAACTAGCTCTTTAATTAAAACATTGATGATGATGATAATGATAACGATAATGACAATGGTTTCAACCACAGCTTTAGGACTAAGCCCAATCATAAACCTAATTTTTATAAAGAAATTCATAATTATTGCTTAATTTTAGTATATCTAATTGGAACTTAAATAGCTAATATTCACCTTGATGATGAATGATCACACTTAATAAAGACTACTCTTAATGAAATATATACACCTCGTTTAATAACATAAACTAATATTTATTACTGCATTTCTAACATATACATAAAAATGTCTATATTTACATGAAAATTTATATTAACAATAACAACAATAATCTTAATCGACTGTTTTAAAATCATAACATTAAATTTTAAATTCTTCCCCCTTTCCCATAAATGTATTTCAAAAGTATATTGTATTAAATTGGGTAACGATTTGCTAAAATGTTCCATCCACAAAAAAGGTATTTCATAAAAAAAAATATTCATTCATTGGCACACACATCTTATAATCTAACAGGTAAGCAGAATGTTAAAAAAATGTTAGTAGAATTGGAAAGAGCAAGTTTTAAAAACAAGTTTTAAATCATTTTCTCCCCCTCCCTTCTACACTCTGAAATCTATACTTTCTTAAGACAAATAATTTAATATTTTAATACTGCTTATTCCTTCACATTCACTCGCAATTATACACAGATAAGGTATTATTATGTATGTGTGTGTTTATCCCGTAAAAACCAAAATATTATTTAAAACCAAAATAATAATACAAAAAATTATTTTACACTTTAATATTTCATAACTGTAAATTAATAAACAATCATAATTTTGGTACATACAAAACATTTATGAAGCTTAATATTATTATTAGTAAGAAATTATTGGTTTTAATCGATCTGAATAGTCTTTAAAAGTTCTTTAAATAAAATATACCACTTTATTGCTAAAAGTTTATTAAGACTCTGATATCATAAAGAAAATAGATATAAAAAGTCATATTACTGATCCTTTGTTTTGTCGCAAACTTCCAAGGGCTCAAACTTATCTTGTATAATGTCTATATTTCTGCAGCTACCATTTCTGTTTTACTTTGGAACAATCTCTTTCTTGAGATGTATAACTATTTGATGATGATGATTCAAATATGGTTATTTGCTTTATGGACAATTTAGAAATTCTTATATTGATTTTAAATTTTTCCCGTTCAGCATGGTTCTCATTGTGGATGAAATACAGCAGTTGTTTTCACATTGTAATTTTTCTGGGGTTCAAACTCAGTTACTGGAACAATTAATTGGATTCGATGATTAATATTTATCAATAGATTAATTAATCTTTCTGATCTCCTTTGAATGCAGGTGAATGTTTTCTTCCTTCTATTTAAAACATTTTATCTCTCTCAGTCAGTTGAAAGGTGTAGAATATTATTTTCCAGACATGACATCTTTTCTTTCCCATATGATGTGCTAGTTGATGATGAATCTGGTAGACAGACAGAAAATATATATATTTTCCTACCCCACCATTCTTATATCTTCAATATTCAAAACTTGATATAAAAAATGATTTAAAAAAAAGGTTATCTAGCAGAATTAAAAATGTTTGTCTGCTTTAGTTTCAATAATTTTTTTTTAAAAGTCTCTCTCACAATAATAATCATAATAACAACTGATTTTCCAGACTGCTTTTATATCTGATTTTTGAGTCAACTCACCCAATTAGAGTGATAGTGTAACTTTCCATTTTTGACCAACTCAAAAAATCACACACCTGGTTTTCAGACACTTTTGTCTTGAAGAAAAAAAAAATAGACTTAATCCTTTCTCCTCATGTATATCTGTAATATCTAAAATTGGAGTTTCTTTCCTTTAATCTTAAGATGAGACAATTTCAAAATTAGAGTTCCCACCAAGCTTAAGCTCCCAAAATGATAAACAATCATTTATAAAACAAAATTGCTACAAAAATAGATATCTGATTCAACAGATTTTCTCCCTTAACACAAAATTGTAAAAAAAAAATAATTTGACAGATTTAACCCTTCTTTCTTTCAATATATAATAAATGTAAATTTCTGTATGTAATGTACACACATACTTTATCATTTCAAATCATTCATAAACTGTCCATTAAAATAATATGAATGTTAGTTTAGAAATTATAACCCTAATATTTAAAATTAAATCTGTAACTTTTTTAATTCCCACTTACAATTATAGAAAAGCAAAAATAGAAGTATAGAATAAGATATTAAAATTGATCAAGCATAGGTTAGTTTTAAAGAAAGTTAAAATGTTGAAAATTTGAAATATAAATCAATTAAATAGTTTACACATACATTGCCTATGTATGTGCAACTTTGCTTTTTAACAGAAAAAATCAAATATTAAATAATTAAATGTGTTGACCATTCTGTTTGATTTTTATTAACACACAAACAAATAAAGCATATAATTGTTGTCCCACTCTCTTTCTATCCCAAGCTTTTAGAACTGGATCTTGTAGGGTTTAAACTTGGATGCCCTACAGCTTCCCTTTTTTATCAAAATGTGATGATGATTTTTGTTTTACATTAGCTTTCATGCACATTAGTGCAAATTTAGCTAATGACTAAATTGTAATGGCACAATATATATATAACACAGCTGTTTTATATGTATAGTAAACATATATAAATCAAAATTATAGTATTTTTTTTTAAAAAATGATAATAATATATTGATTAATAATAAACCGAAAAGACATAATATATATTTTATTGAGTGTATTTTCACTTATAATTCACTGAAGAAAAAAAAAATTACATTTTTATTTTTAAATAAAATAAATAGGAAAATGTCTGGCATTTGTTATTATAATATTATTTTTTATAAATAAGTTTTTTTTTTTTATAGAAACATAATATTGGTCATGTTTTCAAAAAATTAGAATCTTTTTAATTTTTTGATGGTTCCAAATTTGTATTAGTTGTTATTATGATCGAAAATTATGTGAAACTTTTAGCATTACACTCAGAAATTATTTTATTTTGCAAAATAATAAACATCTAATTCAGAAAGGAGAGGAAAGAAAAAATAAAATATTTGTGCTTTCAACATAAACCAAAGAAATTTTATTAATATATATATATATAAAATCATGTATGATACTATAAGACTTAAAAACAACTAATAATATATTGTAAAATTTATTTATAAATTTTAATTTTTTTAAAAAAAGATGGTGATCAGAGACGGAAAAATGATTTCCAGATATTATAAAATTTGTGAGATTTTTGCTTGTTTATTTATAAATTTTTTGCTCTTTACATTTTTATTTGAATAATGTATAATTCAAGTTGTATAGTCAGTTACATTATATTTTGTGGCCTCACTATGTATTAAATTAATATTTGTAATTATAAATAAATCAGGTATCTGTAATAATCTTATCTTGTAGACAAGTTTAAATACACCTCAAACTTTCTTTGCATCATTTCTTTCTTTTTAAGAGCAACTAAAAGTTTATTACTTTACCTCTTGCAATAATTCATAACTTTTAACACATATGCATCTTGTATCTATAAATTGTTTTCAAGCATTTACTCTTTTTGTATAAACTCTGGGTTTCTAATCTTATTATCCAGCTTTATATTTTATTTTATACTTTAAATATTATTGTTTCTGTCCACATAGCCCACACGTACATTCATATATATTGATACCAATATGTGTCTCATGGCATATAACAACATAGTAGTGTATGTGCATATATAAACATAGAGTTGAAAAGAAAATAGAAATAAACACTGACAAAATATTTTGTAAATATTTTATATATTACACTGGAATAATAGTTAAGGATTAAAAAAAAATGATTTTGAAAAAAAAAATTATTATAAAATAAATATTTAAAAAGTTCTAATTAATATTTTACTAATTCTGATTTTGAAATTAAAACAGGCATGTTTTATGTGAAAATAGATATATTAATAATTGTAAACTTGTACAATCTATTTTGATTAGCAAATGATTTTAATTAAAGCTTGTATATCATATTTTGATAAATATCATACAAAATTGTTTTTCAAAAGATTAAGAGAATTGAAAAAGAGACATTAACTTATTTCAATCAAAAAAGGAAAACATTTTTAATTACTGTATTTTGTTCTTATTCTGATTATAACAGGGTTAAAATAATACAGATTATGACAGATACCATAAAATAACTGAAGTTAAGGGGCAGTGGATCAGTCTTCTGCTACTGCAACTTTGGATTTTTGATTCAAATGGTGAATAGGGTCATCTTTCTGTGTTTATTTGCCTATAATAATGTATACTAGATGGCTGACTTGCCTGAAGTCTATCAAATGATAGAGACTGAAGGTAGATCACTGTAGGAAAACAGTTACCTGGATTATATCTTTACCAATAATTACAAAAAGCCAGTCTACTGTTTAGAAGAGACAGCTTACATAGGGAATCCATCAGTTTGCTAAATAGTTAAATGCATGATGTTCTTTCTATATGCAGAGAACCACAGATAAGCATACTGTTATATAGATATAAAGTACAATTGGTGAGTAATTTTATATATATTGAGAATGACATTTGAAATGATTTCTTTAATGAAAATGACATTTAAAATTGTTAATTTAAAGGTAAAATGAGTAAATAGTTGTTGCTTGAATTAAAAGTCTGAGAATAAAGAATTAATTCACATGTATGTATGTATATATATATATGGTAGACTCCACTAGTATTTCTAGATTGGAAAACAAAGGAACATTACTGGGTTTTTTTAAAAATAAAAATAAAACTTTTATGAAAGACCATCAAGGAATTTAATAACTAATTTATATTATTTTTTATAATTACACATGCATAAAATTTATGTTTAATTTCAACATGGAATTAATTGTAAAAAATATATTTTTAATATTTTAATTATTATGACAAATGAAAATATCATATGATATAAAGTCTGTATGTGTCCCAATGGAAATGTGCACACATCATTAAAATGTGATAACATTTTTTATTATGTCAGTGTGTACATACATGTTAAATCAGTCATTTTTATATATCATTAAAATGTGATAACTTATTTTATTATTATTATTATTATTATTATTATTATTATTATTATTATTATTATTATTATTATTATTATTATTATTATTATTATTATTATTATTATTATTATTATTATTATTATTATTATTATTATTATTATTATATGACAAATATAGCATGTCTGGGTGCTTATATGGATGTGTGTCAGGTAAACACATACATGTTAAAAGTAATCATATTATTATATGTTCATAAATTATTATACTGCACATCTGTGTGCTGATATCTATATATATATATGTTTTATATACTGACATACACATATATGTTAAAAGTAATCATACTAATTATTATTATATGACAATTCAAATATGTTCATAAATTATTATACTGCACATCTGTGTGCTGATATACATGTGTTTTATATACTGACATATTTGTAAATCACAACATAATAGCTTATTTTATACTCAGCCGGTCTTAATTCCATTTTAATTGTGATTAATAAATGGATATTTCATTGTTTTAATTATTACAGTGAATTTAATCCTAAATAGATTTAAAATATTATAAATTATTATAAATATTGTATTATATCTGTTATTTACAATAACAGTTACAGAGCTTTTGTTCTGTGAGCTAGATTCATACATAATTGTCTGTTATATAAAAGGAGTTCATATTTAGTGTTAATGGAAATCTAATTGATGAAAATCCCATATTGATGCAAAGGGGGTATCTTTTAAAGTCCATGCACTGCATTGTATTTAGTTTAGTATTTATTTGAAATTAAGTTTATAGTTGGTCAGTACATTAAAGGTACTAAGTGGCTAGAACATTTATGATGATCAGCATGTTTTAGTTGTCCAGCATTAGTATTTTATTGTTGTATTCTGATGGAATAGTATTTTAAGTTTGTGCATCCAAATTAATGTGTAAGAAATCGGCCACCATGCTGCTATAGGCTAAATAATTAGCCTGGTCTATTAAAGACCCATTTCAATTCCAGTTATAAGGTTAACTACTGATTTATTTTATTGTTGATCATTCATGGTGATGAATGATTATTATATTAGGGTAATGCTGGTTAATTGAACTTATAGTTATCTCTTTGAACTTCATGCACATTTATTTGATATTTAATTTTATATTTTCCTATATAATACATATCTACAGTTTTTGTAATATTAAATCAAAGATAATTACACATTCTATTTTAAACCAAGCAATCCAATTTTTTAAAACAGACAAAACTCTCCATATAGTAGTGCCACTTAGTGCAAGTCAGAGTAATCAATGGTTGCAAGAAGGTTTGTGCATAAAATTACTATCTACTACCTATTAATCCAATATCCCCAGATTATTATCTATATTGTATCTTTCATCAATAATAAACCTTGGATCTGGGAGGACCAGACCTGAAAATTAGGATCTAATGCAAGAAAGGTAAAAGATGACTGCTGGAGAGTTGCATTAAATCCTAAGTTTTAGGTGCACTACTCTCAGATCTATAGCACCTCACTGATAAAATTTACAAACTAGAAACTAGTCTATGGATATTGGATGAGTAGGCACTAGATAAGGATTATATGCACATACTTATTTGCATTCATTGATTACTCTTGCTTGGACTGACACTGTTGTATGGAGATGTTTGCGTTTTAACAGCTTGAGCATGCATAAAAATGGTGATTGGGTCATGTTTCATGGTTGAATGCAATTTCTAAATAAGATCAATCAATAATAAGTTGTCATGAAATAGATTTTGCCATTGTTTGCCTTGTTATAAAAATAGAAATTGTCATTTAATTTTATAATAAGAAAAGTGTTTTAACTTCTTTTTTGTTTATAGAAGAAACAACTTATAGAGTAGTCATATATAATATGTGGTAAGAGCAACTTGTTTATGACACTTTGCATTTGAAGCAAAAAAGAAATAAACTGGGTTTAACACTTTTATTCTTTTTAAGCATTGAAAATTATGTTGCATTATCCCTGGTGATATTATATTTCTTTGACTTTAATATATTTCTTTGCAGTCATCTTTAGTATTTGTTGCTGGTGTTCATTTAATTGTGAAAACTCAATCTAAATTTATATTGATTTATTAATTCATAAGAAAATTAAAATATCAGTATTATATGCAAAATTCTACAACACATGAGTAGACAAGTAATCCACAATATTACTGCTTGGTAGTTTCTTGTTTTCTCCACAGAAGATGGTTTGCTAAAGTTTTTGAGAGTATTATTTTTTTTTGTTTAAATTGAAAACGTTTGTTTCATAGTTTGTTTACATATTTATACTTATTTTTGCAAAGTGTTTGGGTTGTATTTATTTTTTAGAATAATAGTGTGATTATATTCAGATTTTATAAAAAAAATGTTTACATTTAAAAGAAATATGGATACAATAAGTAATTGAATAAAAAGTAATACATTTTTGCTAAGTGTAATAGGTTTTTGTCATATTTAAATAATTGTGAGTTGAATTTTAAAATGTAAATAAAATGTTGTTTGCTTTATGTAATCAGAATAATAATTTGTTTGTATTCTAAAAAATGAAGTAAAATAAATTGAGTTTGTTTATTTCAATATTTTTATCATGCATTAAGAAAAAAAAGTATTGCCTTAATTATATAATTGGATTATTAGTTTTATTATTTTTTTCTACATTTGCAAAGTTGAAATATTATTTTTAGAAATAATTTTTATTTGTAAACATATATTTCTAAAAATTAATTCAAAATTTGTAAAATTATAATTAAGGATAAAGGTAAATTTAATAAAATAAAAAAATTGGAAATTTAATTTGTGTCATTATGGACAGCCTAAAATATATCAACTAGTGAAGAGTTTTTTTGTTTTTGAATTAAAGATACATACATATTTTTATGGTTTCTTTTTGAATAAAATAAACTCATTAAATAGTTTTGCAAAACATTGGATTAGAACAAACATTGAATGAAGTCCAAAATACCAATTTTGAAAATTATTTGTTAAGATTTTTTAAAACAATATCTGAAAAATTGAATTTTAAAACAAAAGAATGTTTTAACAGATGCATGATTGATTATTATTTAATAAATATTTGCTGGAGTAATCTATATATAAAAACGTTATTATATTTTAAATAAAACACTTGATCACACTTGATAACCTAATAGAGACATTCAGTAAAGGCTCAATACCAGCAGCTCATGCAGCAACTTTTTGTTTATATAGTTTCTGGGCACCAGATGTACTTTCTGCATTGGAGACAATACCACAAAGCACCCAACCACATTCTCTAATAAGCTTGAACAACTGAAGGCCAGAGATGGCAAAATTGCATACCCAGATATATTTGCTGCTACATGGTCACTATTAAAAACCTGAGACAAACTATAACCTCAAAAAACAAATTATGATTTTTCTGTAACAAGAACAATTTTTTTTTGTCATTTGTTTTACATATCATGTTTGTTCCAAAGCTATATAGTTTTAAACCATGTATTTTCAACAATGTAATTTTTGGTAAACAGCAAATTCATGTAATCTATTTTTGTACAATAAAGTATATTATTGAAACATATTTTAAATAAAACATAATGTTATATCATTTAATATGCTTTTAAAAAATTATTCAACCTTTTTTTTTTATAAAAAAAGTGATAAAATTATGTGTAAATTCATTTATAATCAAATTCAAATGATGACATTGGATCTGCAAATTCAGTCTCATTGAAATTGTTTACTTCATGTGATGTGATGTACTGTGACTTCTCCTTAAACAGAGTCAGGAATCTCTCAGCAACTATGCCCAGAGAAACCTGTTAGCCACTTTACCTTCCTTTTCCATTGTCCACCCTAAGTTTTCCCATAATCTGCTCCATTCCATTTCCACAACATAATCTTTGTCAACTCCATGACCTTCATATCTAAATCCCCCTTATTTTTTCCCAAACCTAGCATAAAAACCAATAACTCACTTTCTGTATATTCACTTTGTTCATATTTAACGTTCCATAACTTCATTATTTGTACTCTTTCTGCTTCCAAACATTTACATTGAAGTAACAAATGCCTAATATTTTCTATGCCTTCCTTACACCACTTTCAAACTAAATCATCCATTTTTTTCATTTATGTGTATATTCCCTTGTTGCTAAAGATACTGTTCGAGCCTTAAACAATAAACTACTTTTCTTACTATTATCATAAATTAACCCACACCCAATGTTACCTTTATATCTATATATATTTAAACTCATTTTACTCTCCATATAGTTCTCCATCTCTCCAACTCCCTATTCTTTATTAGTGCATCTTCCCACTATAACACTCAACAATCCTCCTAATACGATCATCCCATCTTTTGTACAAGTATACTGACATAACTTTTTTATCCAAATCTTCTGCATACCGCATTACCTTTCTCACCCATCTTGTTGCCTGTCCTTTACTTGTAACCCAATTAAATACTATTTTGGCTATTTTTTAGTATCCATAAACTGCAATCTACCGAATATTTTCAATTTGCTTTTTGCATCCCTCATATAAAAACTTGACCATCCCATTTCTCCTTCAATTGCCTCTTTTGCTGTCCACACCTCAGCATCTAATTCATGTCTTCCTACTTCCCTTTGTACTTTTTCTAAGCAATTTAATACCCTTTTACTATCACATAATGCATCATTGCTGTATGTTAACCCTGCTACTGCCACTTCCTTCGATACAATTCTAGCTACATCATATTTATTATATGAAAACACTGTTTATTTCTTTATCAATCCCTTTTTTTTCTTTGCTTCATTTATCAATTTTTTCTCCCATTCATCCAAGCAATTTTTCTTATTACTCAATATGATTCCCAAATAACTATATCTGTTCAGCACACTTAACTTTATATCCCCCAATAAGAAATCTTTGTCTTCTCTTTCCCCAGTATTCACCATCATTATATTTGATTTTTCTTCACTAAATTTAATCTGCATATCTTTACCCATCCTTACACATGTCATCAGCATAACATCCATATTTGCTCTTCTTTCTGCACACAAAAAGACATCATCCGCAAAAAAAAGACCCGACAATGTATATACTCTCTTGCCACCTGTCAACGGTATCTCTATCCCTCTTCCTAGACTTTCTATTGCTCTCTCCATTTCACTCAAATACAACACAAACAAAATAGGTGACATAGGGCATCCTTGCCTCAGTCCCACCCCATTTTGAACTTTAAGTGATTCTATATCCCCTAATTGATATGTATAGTAATTATTTTCATATATTTTTTTAATAACACCCACTAAAGCTTCATCCATTCCCAGATTTGCTAAACTTCTCCATAATCTATTTCTATTCACTCTATCATATGCCTTCTCTATATCTATAAAACTCATATATAACTGTCTACCTGAATTTACCCTCATATCTATAAGTTGTGTAACTACAAATAAACTATCTCCTATATGCCTATCGGACCTAAAACCTCCTTGCATTTCCCCCACTACATTATTTTCTTCCATCCATTTTGCAACTCTTCCAGCCACCATATATGAAAAAACTTTATATAAAACTGATGTTACTGCTATTGGTCTATAATTATTTAACTTTCTATGATCCTTACCTTTTCCTTTAAATAATAATCTTACTCTTGTATTACTCCAACTACCTGGAAAAACTCTCTTCTGTGCCATCTTATTAAAACATGATAGTAACTTTACTTTTGCCCTATGCCCCAAATTCATTACCATCTCTGCTGCCCATCCATCTAATCCTCTTGCCTTACCACTCTTCAGTTTCTTCCCTGCCTCATTCAGTTCATTTTCTGTAAACGTAATATTCCCATTACTATATGCTTTCATATTTTCTATCCCTCTGTCCTTCACATCTAACATCTTTTCTATATCCATTACATAACTATTCAATATTGTCTCTAATTCTTCTCTAGAGCTACACTTTATTTCCTCCTCATCCAGTAATACTATCTCTTTCTCCCCTAAATTTCTCCTTTTAATGTAATTTAAAATTTTTTACTCCCATCTCTTCCACTTTTATTAATATCATCCAATAATTTACTATTTAGTTTCATTCTCTCTCTATAGTTATCTATTTTAGCTAACTTCTTCTTTTCTAAGTACTTTTCCCATTTAGCATTAAGATCTTTTTCACTTTCTTTGTTCTTAATAGCACACTTATATTCTCTACATGCTTTTTTCCTCTTTTTTACACTTTTACTAACTCTCATTTTTCTATTACTTTTATTCTTCTGAATATTCTCACCTAAAACCCTATTTGCCACTTTTTCTATTTCATCACACCAGTCCTCATACTCATTTCCAATCAACTCTTCCATGGTTTCTTCAACTTGTATTTTATACTCTTCTAACTTATTCTTATCATTCACTCTCCATCCACATCTTTCACTATTGTTTCTACTTTTATTCCTATTTTCCATCACATTACTAACCATTTCAATTACAACAAAATTATGATCACTATTACATACTCTCTCTTCATTATCAAACACCTTAATTTTTCATACTTTATTCATTCCCTCTATTGTGTGGGATATATTATTCCTAGACCATGTATATTGTCCCTCATAAATATTAGATAAGTTTCCAATGCTCAAATTTACTCTCTGACAAAATTTCTTCAAAATCTGTCCATTCTTATTGTCTACATCATCAATTTCTTCAATATGCCCATTCATATCTCCTATAACCATTATTCTCTTCCCCTTTTCTTTAAAACTCTTTATATCCTTAACTAGGCACTCATACATGCTATTGTTCCATTCCATTATAGTTTGACTATTACCAGCAGCTATATAAACTATAGCCACCATCCATTCTTGTTTTCCCAACCTTATTTCAAACCACAAATGTTCTTGGCATTTAACAGTATTTAAATATTTTTTTGATATAACACCTATACCACCACCCTTTTTTCTTTCTCTTTTCTATTTATACCCTACCATACCAAATTTTCCAAAACAGGTTCTTTTTCTCTTAGATGTGTTTCCACTACTGCTAATACCTCAAGCTCTTCATTTTCAATTGCTTTGTTTAATTCCTGCCACTTTTCTGGTCTCCTACCACGTTGCATATTCAAATACCAATTTTTACAATTTTTTTCTTTCCTAACTACTCTTTTATAATTTTTTTAAAATTCTTTCTTCTCCATTATGCTTATAAATAACTTGCTTACCATTAATTTTACAGACCCATTCCCTCTCCACATCTACATTTATATCTAAATCAACTGCCCTTTGTCTAATCCTTACATTCCATCCATTCTTTTTCTTTTTAATAACACTACAATTTAAAATCCCAGTTGTCATTCACAAATTATGCGCTCTAGCATTAAAAATTGAAATTTTTTAAACTTTAAAATAATTTATAAAATTCTTTTTAAATCTTTTTTCTATTAACAAATGCAATGGGAAAAACAATAACAATGCAATTCGATAGAAAGCAAAGATTCCATCCATTGCTATCATATTATTAAAAATAATTTTAACACAGTGAATGACATTGAAATGTTGAAAAAAGTTATAAAAAGAATCAATGAATGGGGTGCCACTTACATTTTAGATTTATAGATTAGGAAAAGGGATTTGATTCCATAAGCAATTATAAATGATTTGGATCATCAAGATATAGATCCAGTGTATTGTTATAACCTGAAAAATATTTATGAAAGTCTAAGAACAGTAATCAAATTGCATGATGTTGCTAAGAAAATTACTATTTAAAGGATTTATGATAGGATAATTTCATATTTCAAAATCACACAGCAGTTTTATGAGAATTATTTTGCATTTATAATGTGAACTATAAAATAAAAATAAATGGAAATTGTATAAGTCAGCTAGGGTTTTCAAAGCATGTTATTGTTTTGCAATTAATGCTTCATAGCTTCAGAAAATGTTGCAAGAGTTATCCAATAAAAGTAAGAAAATAAAACTAAAGATAAGTGCTAAAAAAGAAAACACAATGATCAATTGTTGCTTCAAAAGAAATTTCAAAAGTAATCATAAATTATAAAAAAAGTATCCATTATAAATAACTTAGACACATTATTAATATTGATGAAAACCTAATAAATAGAATTAATTATCTAAGAATACTTGAATGAAATGCACTTGTTTTAGATTATCAACTGGGTGGTGTTATTCCAAAGTATGATTCTGCCAATAAACATCTCACCACTGGTGAATAAACATCAAATGATCCTCACTGATGAATGCCACAAACCAGAAAATAGTCTGGGGATATTTGATGAGTAGACACTAGATGGGGATTTTATGCACAAGCCTTCTGACATTCATTGATTACTCTAGTTTGCAGTGTGTGGCAATATATATAGTGAGTTTTGCCTGTTTTAATAACAGTATGATTCTGGTAAAAATTCACTGAAAGCTAGTTAATGCTACTAATTTAATTTTGTTTTAGCATACCTTTTTATATTGACTTCCTGTCTCAAGTTCTTCAAGCATTACATAATTATATGGAAAGAGTTTAATCTTTGTAACTTAATTTATAATAGAAAATATAATAAGTTTTTGAAAGAAAAGTTTTTATTTGATATATATATATATATTTACTAGTTTTTGCACATGTATCTGAAATTTTGACATTTAATAGAAGAGCAATAACACATTGAAAAATTTGTCTCAAGAATATGCAAAACATGTGAATGAGAGAACGTACATATGCCATTGATGTTGTTAAAAAGTATGATAATGAATTTGATCTGGATTGGACATATTGCTAGAAGAGATGATAATAGGCAATCAGTTAGTATTCTTAACTGAATATCAGGAAGTATAAATTTCTATAATGAAACTACATATGAGGCAATGAATGAAGTAATGAAGTTTGTTGGATTGGTATGGGGAAAAAAGGCTATAGAGTGAAAAAAGGTAGATTATGCATGAAGATACCTTTGGTCTGCAAGAGATCAATAATAGCTGAAAATGGTCTGATGTAGTATTATTTTATGGATAACAAGATTATTGAATTTAGAATACATTAAATCATAATGAGTTTTTGCTTTATTAAAGAACAGGAGATATATCACTATTACTTTATTGCAATAAAAATGCAAATATTCTCATTAATCATGTTGATGTTGTAGAACATATCAATGATATATTATAATATTGATTTTTAAGTTTTAACTTTATTTTTCTCCATTTCAAAGCTTATATGAATAGAAAAAATAGCGTAAGCTTGTGGTTAAACACCTGTAGAGGGCCTTACTATCGCATTTTACATGCATATTCTCAAGGTTACAGCCTCAGTAAATATTACTTACATAATCAATGTGTGTTTAATAAATTTATAATTACAACTTTAAATTACTATATTAAATAACTGTAACATTTCCAGGGTCAGTTCTACTGAGTTGAAACAAGTGCAATTCCATAGAGTGGCAAGATTTTGGGGTGAAAACAATTGCTATTCTACAAAAAATTATAAAACAGTCATATATTTCATCTTTATTGAAACAAGATTTTATGATGTTCTTGTTTAAATTTATATATTATAAAACATTGTAATGAATACTTTTATAAATGAAAATCATTTAAAATAATGTGGAATTATGTTACATTTTATGTAACTAACAGTGTTAATATCAGCTGGTGTAAAAATAATAAAATACAGTTTATCTTCTATTTAATTCTGATTCCCTTCTTTTCCATAGATTGACCTCCACCTGAGGTTAAAATGTATTCTGAAATAATTTTCAATCATACTTTTAATCAGATGTAGTCATTTTCTGAATATCTGTTATATAAATGTGTATGCCATTTTTTTATATTATTATTGAAAACTCTATTGGTGAACATATTTATGAAAATGTAGTTTTCCACATTTAGTTAAAAAGGAATCAACCAATCAGACTAAATTAGCCCACAATGATTGGTTTGTGATACCAATATAAGTTTTTATATGCCTTATTTGTATAGATTTTTTTAAAATTGAACAGGTTTCCATATTCTTACTTTTCTAGGTATGTCTGTATTTTAATTTGAATTTATGTTACATAATATATGTTTATTGATTTTTTGAAGAATAATGGTATCTCATACTACTTATAGTATAAATATTGCTCCTTTTTCTACTTTTTTAGATAAATTTACTAAATCCCATTTTATTTAATGTTTACAAAAATAAAAAGCAAATTTATTTCATTATAATAAAATGATTGCACAGAATCAATCCTTTGATTCTAGTTAAAAGTTATTCTAAACAAAAATAATTTTAATTTCTCTACTTTTGAAATTTTATAATTATATTTTTTTTAATTTTTTGTACAAATATTATTGTTTTCTATTGTAAATAATGTTTGCATTAATAAAAGAAATCAAATTTAGAAAAATAATTATATTAAACAAATACTTCTCTTAGGAGGGATGTGAAAAACTACTTATGACATTTATATTATAAAATCATGTAACCTTTTCAGATTAAGATAATGAGATGTTGGTTAAAAGTAAATCATTTAATTAAAGAAATATAATCAAAATATATAAATACAATTGTGCATTGATTGTTAATATTATTATTATTATTTTTTTGGTTTAGTTATTAGGATTTAGCTTCTAAAATAGTTTTATCTTTCCAATATATCTGATAAAAGAAAAAAAAAACCTATTAGGTACACAATATCACAAATGAAAATCAGAAAATAAGTATGATATTCAGACAGAAAATAGAATCTTGCATATATATATATTTAGAAATTGATCACTTATATAAAAGTTAATAGTAATACATTATTTTAAATGTCTCTCTTTATAAAACATTCACTTTATAACTAGATTTCATTAATTTTTAAGTTTTCATTTAGCTAAATTATGATTAAATATATTGAAGACTAAATTAACAGCCTGCTTTTAAAATGTCATTAAAAATGTTGTTTTGTTTTTAGAGAAAAGCACAGAATGATAAAATTATTGCGGCCGATTTTTGCATTTGTTCAGTCGACAATACATGTAAAATGATATTTTGTTTGTTTGTAAAACATAATCAGCCTTTTTAGATGTGAATATTATTAAATCAAAAATTTTTTTGGCAATGCACGATGTCATTATTTTTAAGTTATTTCATTTTATAATGATTATTATAGAAACAATAACTAAATGTGGGAAATACTGAAAATCTCAATATTTAGATATTAAATTTGTTTCTATCTTTTTTATTCGTGTTCTCATTTCGATATGTTTAGTAAATGCTGAAACATGTTTAAACGTCTTAGTTTTCTTCTATATGAAGGCTTTTGCCTTTATATAACAGCTTATGAAGGCCTAGGTAATGATGATAATGTTTTGTTTAATGGTTTAATTTAAAAAAATTCCGAGATCACTGACATTTATATGTATACGTTACATATAAAACTGCGGCTTCTCATATTTATTTATTTAAGCTCTTTGTTGCAATTGAAAACATTTTAACTACAGATTATTATTATTTGCTATTTTTCCATGTTTTAAAACTAAAGTTACAATAATAATGTTTGAATTTGTGAATTATTTTTTTAAATAATCAATATTCAAAAGCTCTTCAAAAATATATATTCTGGTTTGAATCTAATATACTAATTAAATAAACAAGATGCAATGAAGCTTTCCTTTTTTTTTTAACTTTCGATTTTGGAAAGCCATTTTATTTAAAACTTGTATTTAAAAAAAAAAGAAATATTACTCTTTAATTAACATATATATATTTTCATATGTCAAATACGGTGACCGGGAAGCGAACTCGCATCAGCTGCTTGGAAGGCAGCTATGCCAACTACTAGGCCATCAACGCTTGACTTTAATTAACATATATATATATTTGTAATTTTTTCAAAAAAAAAAACGACAAAAAACATATATTTGTATTATTTAAAACATTTTTTTCTTGTTTTGTTTTCCTTGTATAAAAGAAAAATAAACATTCCTTAATCTTAATGGTTGTTCAGCTAACAATTACATAACACCATTTACATGTTAAAAGAAGAAAATAAGTGGTATTAGAAATTCAGTAGTAAGTAATTTCGTTTTTAATGTAAATAAAAATATAGGTTCTAACGTGAAGTGAAATATAAATCGTATTCTTTATTTAAAAACAAATTTAATTATATACAATGAAATAGAGTTTACATAAAATTATTGCGTAGTTTGGGACAGTGGAAGAATGATGAATTCTGGTTTTCATTGTCCATAGATCCCCTAATTATGTTACTTCTGGTGGATAAACTTACGCCGTTTCAGGGCAATAAACTATTTTATTATCATTATTATCACAGGTCTGTGTACGTTCACAGTAGACTATTATAACTTAATAGCATTAAAATAAATTATATTATATATATATATTAACACAAGAAAAATCACCTTTATCCACAATCTATATTAATCATATACATATACAGAGTTGTCCCAAATTGTTTTTGAGGTAATTGAATTATGGCTCTTTAAATATAATTATATTCAGATATTTAGAGGTGGATAGAAAAACTATTTTTGTCAATTTCTACCCCATCTCATTTTGGAAATTTTTGTTAATTAAAATATTGATAATTAATATGAGAGCAGTATACTTTGTTTGTTTTTTTTACTTAAAGTCTGGACATGAAGCCATATTCATCAAAAGCTTGTAATATCTGTGAAAAGGAACTGCTCCCAATATTTTGACAATAAATGTAATTTTTTAGGTTTAAGTTGGAGGTCATATGACATTGGAATATCTTAATGTTAGAGTGAGTCATTTAACAATTGTATTACATTAATTTAAACAGAATTGTTTTTGGAGGGAGAAATATAATAGGTGAGTACTCTCATGGCAGATTGAACACTTACACAGTTCTCATTCAGCTAATCTGATGTAATTTTTTTGGGAGGAGTGTCAGTGGGTCAGGTTATATAGTACCAGTATATCCTAATGGCAATTTGAGTATTTAAGATTAGTATGAAATAAATGTTGCTGAGAAAAGATCATTTGACCTTAGACCAGACTAATAGCACATTGAGCATTTAATATTTTCAATTATTTAATCTTAATTGCATTTTTAAAAGGGTGGTGTTATGGTGCGAAATCAGCTAGTTGCAAGTGCAACATTTAACAGAAGTATTCAATTATTTTGAACTTATTTTTTATGTGGAAAGATCACAGGACATTAAGCACAGCCTATTGGCAGATTCAGATTTCAAATTTTGAATTTTAAAGTGAAATATTATTTGATATTACACTATCTTTGTTAATTATTTAACAGTTCTGTTCAGTTAGTGTAAAGTGAGTTTTTTAACTTTTGGATAAGAGGAGAGAAGATGTCATATGATATCAAAAGATGGAATATTTTATTGTTTATTCAGCTAGAATGAACTGAGGTTATTTGGCATTACTTTGCTGTGTTTTGATACTGAAAGATTTATCTCTAGTCTGGACGCACTTCCGACAAACCAATTCTTGGAAGATCATAGGGGATTTAAGAGCATTTCTCTCAACTGTCCATTATGCAACCAGGGGAGGAGGATATTGATCATCTTATTTCCTGTTACTCAAAACTCAGAGACATGGAGATGAAATTGAGATCTAGTATTAGGTCAGGATGCTCTGAGACACTGGACATCAATAGGAAACTGAGAACTGGAGAATTTGCTATAATCCAAATGGCAATCATGATTCTCTTTGCAAAGTGGCTGACCAGGTGTCACAATGTTTTTCAAGACAACTTGGCAAATCCATGGCTAGTCTTCCAGAAACACCTTTGCAGTCTGAAAACCAGAGACTATCTTATAACATCCCACAGACTGTATGCAGACACATGGGAACAGATTGCTCTGGATGAGCCAACAATCAAACCTCTTAAACTGACATCTAAATTATAAAATGATTTGTCAACTGGAAATAGAAAAGACAAGAAAAAAGAAGAAATGAAGATACAAAAAAGTATGACAGGAATAATGAGGAAATGAGGAAAGAACAAAGATAATGGAAAACAGATAAAACCTACTACCAAATGAAAAATGGCTACTTGATTTGATGCGATGTAAGCAAGACCAAGATGTAACATAAAACTGCACAAGATAAAAGAGAGATGTAAATTCAAGTTGAATTTAATCAATGTAAACATAGACTAAAACAAATGTAAATGAATAGAGCTGTAATCTAATGTAATCCATATAATCTGTATTCCAATAAATATTTCTTTAATAAAAAAAAAAGATTTATCTCTGAGTATGGCTTTATACTACTATACTAAGCAATACAGAGTATTTTGTCTGTAAGTAGAAGGAATGTTTATTTATTAAAATTATATTCCCCAATAATCCAAGACTAAACCATGAGACAACGGTGTTATTTTAAAAACTTAAAAAAAAAATAATCCTCTAAAATTGTATCTTCTTTCATTACTGAAAGTTTCACTGAAGCTTATCTTATTAGTATCAATATTTTGTTTTGTAGAATTAGCATATTTGATTTATTCATCTTAAGTTGGTTTTCATATATAAATGAGACACGTCAACAAAGAAATTTTTTTTTACTAATTACAACTGTAGTGAAAATAAAATGTTTGTAAAAAGTGTTCGTTTTTAACATTTTATTTCCTTCATAAACTAATTGCATTTCTATCTATATGTTCAATTTCAATTATATTTATTTTATCAGAAAAGGGTAATTATGCATATAAGCCTTCCTGTCCCCAAAGGTATGCATTAAATTTGAAATCTCCACGTATAATTTTAAATTATTGACATTTAAAAAAGTAAATATACAAAGCAAAAAATTATCTAAACTTTTTTATTCTAATAACAAAAATAATATACACCAGATAATAGATAAATACAACTCCTGTTGTATATGTTGTATTTATATGTTGGATTATTTCCATCATCTAATATATTATTAAATGTCTTTAGAAAAAAATAACTTTATTTAAATATTCCAAATACATTCAACTGTTAGTAATATTACACAGGTTAGTATATACCCAACATTTCAAGAGGTATTATTCTCCCCTCTTCTTTAGGTATTGCTGCCCTAACCAATGACAGCACTAGCATGGTAATTAAAACTGGACCCTTAGATTCTTGAGTATTGAATTTTAGGGTAATTTTCATTGTTAGAGTATTACTTTAAAATTCAATACTCAAAAATATTAGGGTCCAGTTTCAATTCCCATGCTAGTACTGTCACTGGTCAGACCAGCAATACCTAAAGAAGAGGGAAGAATAATACCTCACAAAACATTGTGCATATACTAACCTATTTTGTGTGCCATTACTAACAATTGAATGTATTTGGAATATTTAAAAAAAGTTAAATTTTTCTAAAGACATTCAATACACATATTATATGATGTAAATAGTTCAACATATAAATACAACTAAAACACCATCATCACAAATCTTCAGGAAAACTTCCTGTTGGATATATTTATATTTAAAATAATTAATTGTTTTATCTTTTTGAGTCAAAAATAATAGATTGATTACATTTTTATAAAAATTTCAGCATAGTAAGTTCTGATGCAGGGTCACAATCCATGGATTTTGAGCTCCAACATCTAACACTTTATCATAATACAAACCATCCAAGATAAACATATGTGTGACTCAACATTCAACCTTCTATAGTCCTTTTAAATAAACATTGTTAATACTTTAATTAATTAGATCTAATTAAATTAATCTTTTAAAGACAATTTTTAATCAATTTGAGAATAAAAAATAATCTTTTTTTTTCATTTGTAATGTAAAATATGAAACATATTTACATTTACAAGTGATCAATTAATACAATCAACATCTCAAATAAAAATAATATAATTGAAACATATATTTTATTCAGAAGTGTGTAAATAGTTTGAGTACCATAAGTGATAGAGCAAAGATGAATCTATAAACCTTGAGCTCCAATACCCACCTATCTATAACTGCATTGAACCAATCAGACAGCATCATAAATAATAAATTGCCTGACTTAGCATTACTTTAAACATGATGAAATGTTGTTTTTTTTTTAAAAAATACTGTTATTTAATATATTTTTTATTGAATGTCTTTTACAAGATGAGTTAATGATTTAGGATACTTTTTGTAAATGAAAAGGAAGGGTGCATATGTGAAACCTAAATTATATGCATTTTTGGCATATGAACAAATCATGCACAATCTGAATTTTATTTATATAACTAGTATAACAAATTTCTTAGACTTTTCAGATTAGTAATAATGGTCTCTTAGATGATTCTATCAATAAAAAAAAAACTTCTGTGTAGATAATAAAACAACTTTGTTAGTTAATTATTCCAAAATTTCTACTGTAGTTAAAGGAAAAAAAAACTTCTTAACTAATTTCTGAAATAATATTTTATTTTAACCCTTTTATAGTTTATTAGGTTGTGCTCTCATTTTTATAGTGTTCATAGATAACTATAAGTATTTTGGAAAAATAAAGATAAACATAATTTAACAAATAAGTTGACACCAATATGAAGGCAAAGACATATTCTACCTTTTTAAGAATACTAAAACAAAATTGATTAAGTATTTAAACGTATGTTAGTAATACTCATATTTCCCTAGAAGTCTTTATATTTGATTAGAAGTGATTAACTTTTCAGCTAAATATCATGTCCAAATTTAAAAAATATAACTTGAAGTAAAGATTTTTGATGCAGAATAATTTTAGTTACTATTCAAGGTTTGAATTTAGTTTTCAGCCATACGTCATTCATTTACTGTTATATACCCAAATGTAAAACTTCTACAAATGGCAACAAAACAAAATTAGCAGAAACTTTTAAGATGCATTTTTAAACTTATATAAAAAATGTATTCTGCAGACATTGTGGAAATGAATTGACTATTTTGCAAATTAAAATATTAATGCCTTGATAATTTTACAAAAAAGAGTTATATATATATATTGCAAGTAAATCAAATCATATATTACATAACTTAATTTAATAAGCTCTACAAATGTTATATAATGAGCATGCTGATAGCTTTTAACAAGCTTTTCTGAATATTCCTATTCTCACAGGTTTCTAGACCTGGCTGTAACTAATCGTACATATATTCAAAAAGATTTTCATCAACTTCAATGCATTTTCTTTTAACTACTGATGAAAGAGTCAAAATCTGTGGTATCAAGTATTTTATTGTCATTTGATGAGCTTATATCAAGTTGGTATTGGACAAAGTCTTTGTAACATTAATATGACCATTGTTAGAAATAGTTTGTAATTTTAATAAACATTTTCCAATATTAGTAATACAACTTTTAACTGAATCTCATCCAAATGATATATTCTAAAAGAACTGCTGATGAAATCTGATTTCTGCTCAGAATTTTGATTTAATGAACTATGATTCAAAATGGTGGTTTGATTTTTTTTAGTCAATTATATGAAAGTTTTGGTCTTTGGTTCCTTTAAATAATGAGCTTATAAATTGATATGCTTAATCATGTAATACACTTGTGAACTCTGACCTGTTAATACAATTCAAAAAGTTTGAAAAACTTGGCATTAAATATTTCACTGAATAATAATCGAAATTAAGATGAGTCTTAAAATATTTATTTAATTTTTATCTATGTAACATTCAGTTTCAATAAAATATTTCTTCTGATTTAAAATTCTTACAATAATAAATATTTTGATAAAAATTTTAAATAATTATTTTTTAAAAAAAAAATTTCACTTTTTGCCACTTAATTTGTGTTAGTCAGTAAAAAACAATAATATAATATATACAACTGTCTTTCTTTTGGGGTGTTGAATCTTTAACAAAAGCATTAATAAACAAATGTAATTTACTTTCATTTATAAAAATAACAATGCCATTAACACAAATACATTTTGCAATGTAAAACTAAGTTTCAAATTAATAAACATCTTTATTTTTACAAGCACAACACAAAAATCATTCTTTGTCCAAGCAGGAAGTGAATAAATTTAGATCATTGCATTTGCCTGAGTAATATTGATAAAATACTGAATTAATTGCTGAGAAAAAAGTGGAAACGTAAAATCATCCTATTACTGTGCCAGAGGAACTGGCAGTGCTACTTCAGTTAATATTCAGAACCAGGGAATGAAAAGATTACTTTCAGAATACTTTAATGAAATCAGTCACAATCTTAATTTGAAAATTAGATTTTATTGCACTGTAAGTGTAAATGTTATGTCTATATATATATATAAGTAAAGTAAAAATAATTAGAACATAGCAAAGTATAAAATATTTAAACAAATAATAAATAATACAGCAAAAAAACCTCAAAATATTGTTAAATCAAGCTTTAAATGCAAATCATCTTTATCAGAAAGAAACTACAATTTATTTTAAAAAAATAATAATTAGAATGTGATTCTGAAATGAGACTATTGAAAAGGCTATTTATTTATTAGCTCTTTTGGTTTAATTAGATGCCATAAATTGTTTCTAGAACTTGAAAAATGATTGACACTGAATTTAAATTTCTCCCAAAATGTACTCTTGTGTTAGACAAGCATCACGCACTTTATGAATACCACACAATAATGTTCCTTATCCAAACTAAAACAACATTAATAATAGTCACCTTGCTATATGTCTTTTTACATTTCATCAAATCATTCTAACCTCATTACTTTCCATTTTCTTACCCTGACCACTATTTTTATCAAGTTATTTCCAATTTAGGTCAGCAAATAATGGATGGTTCTGATTTACACATCAAATTAAACCATTTCTAGGTAGTATACAAAACCATATTAATTTAATAATGTACATTTATACTTTTTGTTGATACTTCAAAATATTCCATTTTAATATAATTTCCTCTAATAAATAATTTCAAATAAAAGTTGAACTTTTAGGTTATCTGTCTTAGATATTTTTACTCTGATTAACTCCATCTCAAGATCAAATTACATTATATTTAGTGGTATTTAATTATTCCATTTTTTTGTAATTTCCTAGATGATTAAATTATATGGTGACTTATTAAATGTATAGCTATTTGTTTATTATGATAATAATTATTTTAATCTTAATTCACTATGGACAATATATTGTATACACATGCTTTTTTAAGCATTAATATGTACAGTGACACCATGATATATATATATATTATGTTTTGTTTCCAGTTTTCAGTACATAATTTATGCATATAACATATTGATAGCTCACATTTTTAGATAAACTTTGATTAGAATAGAGTACATATTATTTGTTGAATTTCAAATGTACAGTACTTTTCAACATACACATATGTTTGAGGGATATATATTTTAAAACTTTATTCACATTTTTTTAAATAAGCCAATATTAGTTTATTTTATGTAAGTTGAATAATACTAATAGTATTCAAATTACTTAACCATCATTCCAATAGACCTTCCCTCTTTGAAATATATTCTGGCTCTCAAACAATACATAAAGGCATATAGTATAGAATATTATTCCAGAGTAAGATAAACATTTTTAATATATAATACATTAAACTACTAAAGAATGAGAATTTGAAAACTAACAACTGTGTAACAAATTTAAATGTTTGATTAATATTTTCCTTTTGTAAAACATTATATGAATTTAAATTACTTACAGTTTCTTTCTAAATACAATTATTTTATGAGTGTTTTTTTTTTTCAGAAAATTTTTTAATAGTATATAATATAATGGACTTACAGTCACTGGTGATTATATTCTATCTTCATAAATCTGGGTAGTAAATATTTATTCACTCAATGTTCTGTGAACAATGGTGTATAAAGCTGGATGCCTATAATCTAAAATTTGACCCTATTTAATCACAGTCTTGCATAATGAAAAAACTGAAACCCACATCAAGCATTAATTTGAAAATGAAACCCAGTCATATTTGTTGATTTTAATCTACTAATGTATATGATAACTAATACAATGGGTTTTAAAGTAGCCATATCAGAAAAGCTATATCATAATTTACTCTAAATCTTAAGCGTAATTCAAGTATTTATCTGACAGATCAGAAATCAATGAGAAATGAGAAATTCTTATCAATATCAATTAATTTTATTATTAACAGTAAAAAAACTAAATAAAATAAATTAACTTTCTCTAGACCTTCTTACAAATGTGCATAATCAATAAAAAAGTTAATTTAGAACGGATCAGCAAAATCAATCAAGTATACAATGGTTAATCCATTTTACTTAAATTCTTTTTGCCTCACCTTAGTTGGTTTACTGGCTTTGGGGTTAATAATACAAGAATAATAACCTTACAATATATAATAAAGATTTTATTAAAAGTATATTAATAGAATTATATTAATATTATCAAACATACATGAGTCCTTCCCAAAATGAAATCAATTTTGCTGATTATTTGTAAAGTTATTAATTATTCAAATATATGTCAATTGAAAATGGCCTTACCATATCCAATATTTATGCATTCTTCTCTTCCTGATATTTGGGATGTTTGGTATCTCAATTTAATGTTAATGAGATTTCTATTGCTAAAATAACTTGGGTTTGTTTTATTGTTGTGGATTTTTATACTTTCACAGATTATCTAATGATGGAAAATAGTAAGTAGATGCTTAATATACAATTTATACATTATTTTTCCTCCTTGGTACCCAAACTAAATGGTTCGTGATTAGTTTCTTCTTTGACAATTTTCCGCAGGTGTGACAGGTAAGCAGTAATCACAATGGCAAATATTCTTGCAAATGACAGAATTTAATAAAGACTTATTTTAGCTAATCTTCTGGCATCTGACTGTTTTACATAGATTATCCCTCATGGGAAGACAAAGCATGTAGCCCAATGGGATATCTACTCAGCCATAATTGATATACATGAATACAGCCAACTGGAAAACATTTTCATGACAATTTGAAGTATAATAGTAATGCCTTTATTTTATGGTCAAAATTTGAATAGCTATGAACAAAACAAAAAATAAACCTTTTATATCCAACACTCAGAATGTTTCGTGATTATCTATTTTCACTTTTTTATTAATTAACATTGGAATTCAAAAATAATTATTTTTTATTTACGAATCATAACCACAACCAACAAATCTTGTTGCAATTTCTTACACTGTGTAAATAAGATAACAGAATAAAACAGACAAAATGAAATATATTTTAAAACTGACATTCCAGACCAGAGATTTTAATCTGTTTAAGATTAGTTCTCTAATCCTTTAGGTTGTAATTAATTAAATTAAAATTTTATCTCAATATCTTTCTGTTTTAAAAAAGTAACAGAAACGTTTTATTTCTTTAAATTTTAATTAATTCTTTTCTGTTTTGAAGAACAAAATATTTTTATTAAAATTAGCTTCACTATTCATTTTGGTTTTTTTTCCTTTATTTTAATTATTTCCTCCGCATAAATTTGCATTCATTACATTTAACATGTAATAGTGGCTATAAAAATGGAGTAAACATACTCTGAAAGCACTAAGATAAATTTTGTTATTAGTGAAAAATTTTATTAACTTCACATATATACGTTTAAAGCATATAAATAAAAATGTTCACAATTTTAAATTACTTTATTTTTATATTTTTTTTACATGAGTATAGTCATATAAAAACAGGTTTTAAAAAGAAGGAGTTAGAGTGTGTTTTATTTCTATTTTAGAATACATTGTGAGTTCAAAATAATTTTTATTTAAATATAAGAGAAATAGTACTTCTCTACTTACATTATTGTAACAATTGCCTGAATCTCAAATTCCCAGGCATGCGTTTAAAATACGTTACATATATATTATTATTATTACACTAAACTGAAGAGCCCATGACCATTTGTCTTGACAATTAATAAAACTTACGTAAATGTTTAGATTTCCAAATCACTTCATTGTTAGAAACACATTATGATTGTAAATATTTTTTCTTTAAATATAAAATGAATACTTTATTACTTAATGAACTTATTGTGGGTATTGTCCAAGCCTTGAAATATAATTCATATTTAGTCTACCATGGAACATCACTAGACAGGCTGGTGCCATTTTGTTACTGTTTATGTAAATGAAAATAATTAGATTTTCCAATCACTTTTATTTAAATATCCTAATTTATATAAAAAGTAAAATATTATTATTAATAATTTATTTAAAAATAAAAATTGTTTTAATGATATTGCATCATAAATACAGTAATTATGCATGTGATGAAATTATGTTGACCAATGATAAGTTACTGAGTTTAAATGTCTTATTCAGTTTAGTGTGCTGGTTAAATGGCTAATTCTGGAATGTGGCGTTTTAGCATTAAATTCTGTGGTGTTCTTGTGCAAAAAAAAATTAAATAATAATGTTATATTTTTTTTATGCCGTTTTATTTTTTACATATTTTACAAAATAGTTTTTTCGATTTTTAATAATATCTTTTTTTTTATATGGTGAATTATATTTTTATATATTTTAATAAACAGGTTTTTTTTGATGTGGTGTCAGGTTTGTTCTCTAACTAAAAACTCATAATTGATCCATAACCCATACTATGGTCTAAATCTAAAGAAAACAGAATGTGTAAAAAAACACAATTTTAAAAAAAATATTAGTGCATGCCAAAATATTTAGTTTTTAACAAATTTCATGGTAACACTATTATTTAATGCAATAAACCCCTGCATAATTGTCCTGGTAAGAAAGTCTAGAAAGTGTCTAGCAGAACAAATCATGCATCTGATTTTTTTAATACTTATTCAAAATATCCTATGAATAAACAGTGCAAAGCATTTTAATTGCCTCTAAAAATCTAAGTATGAAAATTTTAAATTTCTTCCCTTAAATAAATCCTGGCTAAATCCCTAATTGTTGAACTATAATATATATGTGTGTGTAATTATATAACTGAATATTTCTAAATACAGTAACTAAATAATTAATTTTTTTTATCCACTTAGGAGTGCTTTCGATTATCTCAGTAATCTGTGTCAACTAAAGCTTTGAAATGCTAACTTTTCCACAATTCTGTGATCTTAACATTTGCTGCTTGCCTGTTAATTAAGTCATGTTTATATTTGTATATTAGCATAGCCTCCTTTATTTTTCTTTATGGTTATTTTTTTCAATTTGCAATATTTTTACACTGTTAAAATTGAAGTCAAAACCATAAATACATGATTTATTATGGTCATAAAAAACAGATGCTGAAATATTATTATCTACTATGCAATTTTGTTTCGATTTCTAAAAACATTTTAATAATAGCAAGTATTCTTTAATTCTTTTTTCCAATGTACATCTAGATTCACCTATATATTTACTGCCACACCTACATATCCATTTATAAATGACACAATTTTTATTTATAAATGAGGTTTTATCTTTGGAGTTATTTATTAATTTATTTAATGTAGGAGGTGTGTAAATAAATTAATAAATAACTTCAAAAGATAAAACCTCATTTATAAATAAAAATTGTGTCATTTATAAATGGATATGTAGGTGTGGCAGTAAATATATAGGTGAATCTAGATTTACATTGGAAAAAAGAACTAAAAAACACTTGCTATTATTAAAATGTTTTCAGAAATCGAAACAAAATTGCATAGTAGATAATATTTCAGCATCTGTTTTTTATGACCATAATAAATCATGTATTTATGGTTTTGACTTCAATTTTAACAGTGTAAAAATATTGCAAATTGAAAAAAATAACAATAAAATAAAAATAAAGGAGGCTATGCTAATATACAAATATAAACATGACTTAATTAACAGGCAAGCAACAAACATTAAGATCACGGAATTGTGGAAAAGTTAGCATTTCAAAGCTTTAGTTGACATAGATTACTGGGATAATCTAAAGCATTCCTAAGTGGATAAAATGTTTTAATTATTTAGTTACTGTATTTACAAATATTCAGCTATATAATTATGTATATTGCTTTAAAAATACAGACATCGAATCATAATATTATATATATATAATAGAACTTAGTTATTAACCCTTTTCCCGCCTCCTACGAGGCTCCTCATAGACATCTGACGTCACTCTAACTCTGCCAGTTCTTATGCTAAAAAATTCGTTTGTTAGGTTTTGAATAGGTTTTTAAAAGTTCTGTAAGATGGTGCCCTCTTCCGAATTATTTTACAAGTAAAAAATAAAAAAAACGCATTTAAACCTAAACAAAGAAAGAACATCGGTTGTAATTGGTTGTTAGTGAGCTCTCAGCCGAAAAAGACATTCTGATTGGCTGGAAAGAACAAAGAAACCGCCTGATCAAAGAAAATAAAGAAAAACGCTGAGATTTTCATTTCGAATGCAATTTTAAGTATTAAAAAAATATAATTTCAGAAATTAAACTAGTTTTTTAAAAAATATACTAAAAAAACAAAATTATTTTCGAAAAATATTGAAGATTTTAGTAAAAATATTAAAGAAATATTTAAAAGAAATATTTACTTTTCTATAACGTAAAAGTCGACCTTTTTGTTTATATTATAGCTTTTATGTTGCCGAAATTGAATATTTTAGAATAAATAAATAGCAATTTATTTTTGAAAGAACTTTCGTTCTCTTCATAACCTGAAAAATTAGTAATATACTTTTTATAAACGTATCTGAGTTGAATTTAATATTATAGGCGAATATGTTTTAACAATAGGCTTTGTCTTCAGTTTGTGAGTTGGCCAATTAAAAGATTTGATTTTTACCTCATACAACCAATAATATAATTAGCGGTTAAAAGGTTAATATGCATTAAAAAATAAAATATTATAGTAGTATAAATATTATATTACTGTACAAAAACAAATAATCTATAATGGATTTTTAAAACAAAGAACTTTTTAATAACATAATAACAACATTTCACTCTTATTACACTTTAAAGCAAAATATATAATGGTGGAGAAAAGAGATAAAAGTAGAGAATAAGGTCTGATGAAGACTGCTAGGAACAGTCAAAACTGTAAAGAATAAAGAAATATATTTTGCTTTAAGGTGTAAAAAGAGTGAAATGTTGTTATTATATGGTATATAAAAAAGCAAAAATAAAGAAGGAGGAAGAGAAAGTATTAGAGATTATATTACAATATAAGGAAGTTTTTAATAAGTTGGTGCTAATGAAATGAAAGAGTTAATTTCTATTCTAATGAATAACTAATAAAAATATTAGAAAAAAAGGAAGTTCTAATAAAGCAACAAGTATATTCATCTCTCACATACTTTTTTGTAATCAATACTGAAGCCTGTCCATTAAAGTATGAATATTGGCTATCTTAATATATATCTGAGCACTTATAACATATATGTGTGGAGATGGTAATCTGGACCAACTGTCAATTGCTGTTTTAGCATGAAATACGGATATTGGTGATTATTTATGTTTTCAACATATATGTGTTCAAGTGTATCAGTGTTATGAGATAGAGTGGAGAGTGATGGTTGGCGTGAAAGTCTGTGCTCATATACCCTATATATTACATATATAGACACAGGTATATAATGTACCCTTTTCAATAGGTTAGAAATAGTCAAGTACAATAGATTACTAAAAAATTTAAATTTTAGAGTATGTTCTTTTGATATGTTAATTTTATTTTGTTAATAATATTATAGGGTATAATTGAAGCTAAATAAAATACGTAGTATATAAAATTATAGTGAATCATTTAAGAATAGTTATGTAAAGCTTAAAATATGGTTGCATATGATTGCAAAGCTGGCCATATTAAATAACTCAGCTATAAATAGTTAAAAGTATATCTAAATGTTAAATTTTAATGGTTTAAACTTGTATTTAATAAATGCTATATTTAAAGTTATGAATTATATTTGATAATTAATTAATATTGTATATTTTAAAAGTAATTTTATGATAGTAAAACTGTATTTAATTCTATATTTTAAATTATTTTTCTAAAATTTTATAATTATTTTATATAATATAATAAAGTGTTGCAATTTTATTATTTTAGACAGAGAAATAGATGGTTAAACACACACACACACACTTGTTTGAAGTAATAACAAAGTTTGAAATATTTAAAAGTTGTATCATAGGATTGAATAGAATTATTTACTTATCATAAAAGCTCATAGCAAATATTCAGTTAACTGTCGGTATTGCATGTTTAAACAATGCAGTAAAGACG
The DNA here is from genome assembly GCA_028023455.1 of Epiperipatus broadwayi. Taxonomy (NCBI): domain Eukaryota; kingdom Metazoa; phylum Onychophora; class Udeonychophora; order Euonychophora; family Peripatidae; genus Epiperipatus; species Epiperipatus broadwayi. Next base: position 463,334 of record JAQFVV010006406.1, on the reverse strand, counting down.
AGTACAGTTAATAAAAAAAGTTGATATTTTGTTTAAATAAAAATAGATAAATTAAGTATTAAAAGTGGAATAAATTTTTAAATATTATTCTAAAAGTTAATTTTAAAATATTTTAAGTAATGTATCAAATCAATTTGAAAGTAATATTTTAAATAATATTTTGGGTTTTATTAAGTCATAAGTTTTATTTTTAAAATTTAATTCTGTAAAAACTGAATTATATGTAAATTTGATCTCAAATTAAAAGTCAAAATCAACCAATCGAATGACGTTTTTTCTGGAATATAAATACTATTGCACGGGGGTGATAAGAGTCAGATTAAAATATATCAGAAGATATAAAGGTGATATTAAATTTTAAATTTTTTTTATTTAGTCAATTTTGTACTCTCGTACAATTTTATTTGCAAAGCTAATTGATATTTTAAAAAGTATTTGCAAAAAAGAGTTAAACTATAATATATTTAGTAATTTCATTAAAAATGTTTTGCTAAAGTTTTAAAGTTTCTTTGCTGGTGGTATTTTATCAACATCTAACCTAGAATGTCGCGATAATAAATGGATATGTCAAGAAGTAAAGTATATTCAGTTTATAATATTTTAAAAATGTATATAATATTTGTTGATATAGTTTCATTAATAATGAACAGGAGGATTGTTCTAATAAATAAAATAGTAATGTGGACATTGCACAAGAAGCCCAGATAGAAAGATATTTTACCGTTTAAAGGTAAAGATGCATTATTTTTATATAGAAGATAAACTTGTCTAAAATTAAGTAGTAATAAGACAATTGCACTTTATGATAATTGATAAAAGTTCATGTTAAAAGAGTAAAATGGTATCCTTTCTGAAGGAAACATTTTTAAAGAATATTTTGCAAGAAATTATTTAAGAAAGTGAATCACAGAAAATATTTGCTAAAGCATTTGATATATAAAACTTACGGTCTTAAAAGGGTTAAACGCATTTTAGAAAGGATTTTTAAAAAACTTGAAGTTTTTAAACTGATGAGAAAAGTACTAAATGGAAGTAAATGTACTAAATAAGAAACTTATGGGAGAAATGAATACATAAATAAATAAAAGGATGGAGCCATGGAAATAAAGATTGCACAATAAGTTTATCCGAATATTTTTTAGTTAAGTCAAAGGATGCATCACCTAACTAACATATAAATATTCCAGAACAGAATCTTCGAATTATTATTTTGAATAGTGTATTTTATTATGATTCCAATAATTATCTTTTTAATTTATAGAATCCATAAACTATTTATCTATAAATTTTGCTAAAACGGATTGATAATTATTTTTGTTTAATTTCAAGATTCAAAAAGATGTCGTCCGTATTATTTTTTTTTACTATGTATTTTTTTTTTTTAAAATCACTCACTACCGCCCAACTGACAAATTGTCTTGTTTGTCATCATAGCAATGGGGGAAGGTAAAAATGCTCTTGAAGAAATAAAGTGTTTTTGAAGAGAACATTTTTTTTTTTTAAAAAAAAAAAACTTTTGAAAAAGAAAAACTTTGAGAAAGAAAATGGGAATATTTGAACCCAGGAAAAATATACTTTCATCTGAAGTTTACATAAATATGTTTTTTGATTTATTTATTATTTATTTTAAAATGTAAATTTTTGATTAATAAGTATAGGAACATGTATATTAATTATTTATGGTATAGACTCCTATAGTATAATATTTAATAACTTAATTTAGAATATTTTAAATAGAAGCATGAATGTGTATTTTATGTATAAGATGTTATATTTAGTTGGAGAAAAGAAGACTGCAAAAGTGATACAGATGATCTAATGTCACTTGGTAACAATTAATGAATTATTGATATTTATTATGATGTATTTTTTTTTCTTTTTATAGATTGCTTATGTAACAATGTATGATGTATGAATGTTAAATATGCATTATACAACATATTTTAAAACATTGTGAGATCAGGAGTTATTTTGAATATGCATACTATGATTTATAATGATAATATAATGCAACATGATAATAAATATTTATATGATTTTTTTTAAAGAAACTTTCATATTACTGGATGATCAAAATATTATGTGTTTAGTTTAGAATACTAAAATAAAGTAAACTTTTTTTATGGTTTAGTAAGATTGCTCTAATTACAGTTGAATCTTATTTATTATTTGAATATGCAAGCTAGTAAATTTGTCGATGTAAAACCTGGTAGATCTTTAGGAAATAAGAATAGGATAGTGACCTGGTATTAGTAATATAATAAACATGAATCCAGGAGATTATTAAGTTATGATATTTGGGGTATGAATAGTATTTCATAATATTTGTAAAGGTGCAATGCAGTTAACATAGCCCTGCAATTGTATGCTTATTTTGGACAGTGTTTATTTTCTTGGAGCATTGATGATCAATAAAGCTGAATGAATAGCTTGACATCATTTATAGTATTTGAGGATATTAGACAAGAAAAGGTCTTCCCTCTGGTTTTTATAATTACACTGTGCCATGATGTATATTTTAGTATGAGTTGTGTGTTATGCTCTAGTTTTCTCTTTCCCATCCTATAAATCTATTCGCTATCTATTTTTCAAAAAGTAGCTACATCGTACAGTATAGTATGTTTAAAAGAGAATAATAGATAATTTAGAGTTGGAGATATGCAATTGTTTGGAATGAGATGAGTTCATTTGCTTGTATGAAGAAATAGAATTTGTATGAATTGGAATTGGAAATCCAATGGACTTCAAATGAAAGAATCATAAAATATGTTATAAAGTTATTTATTTTTGGAAAATAAATATAAGATCTTAAGAATAAAATATGTAAAGCAAAGTTGTTGTTTTTTGAAATATTAAATAATATTAAATTATTTATTTCAATTTTTTAAAAAAAAGTACTGCATATTTTTAATATAATTCTATAAAGTAAAAAGGATCTACACAATAAGTTAGGTACAATTTATATTTATTCAATAATAGAAAATGTATTAGTAATTATAATTCTATAGTAGTATAATATTGTTATAATTGAATGTATTATAGTTGATAAATCCAGTGTAGTGAACAATAGTATCCATAATTTGGAGATAAATTGTCAATAGATATTTTACATAATATCGATAATATTGCTAAAGTGAAATTGTCTAGTAAAAAAGAGGATATCCATGTTTTGATTAGTATTATTTTATGTTTATCCGTATTATGTTTTTTATAGAATTTTTAAAAAAGAAGCATACTGAATAAATAATAACAAAAGGTTGTAAAATATATTTTGAGTAAGCATTAAATAAGTGCAAAGTTTTTATATAAGATTGATCAAACAGGGATTAATAAT
>JAQFVV010006406.1:325000-455000 GCA_028023455.1 Epiperipatus broadwayi | reverse complement strand
AAGAAATCAAGAGAGAGAGACATGATTCATTAACTCTGTGGTTGGAGAACATAGAAATAAATAAGTGGTCAAACTCAACTAAACACTTTGGACAGGTTTAAATAACAACCCTACTTATGATTTAAGTAGAATGATAAAGTGACCCCAGCAGGAATTTCCAGCCATAATTGAAACATTTCTATGAGATTTTGAAAAAGATTTCCTAATAAATATAAATATACAAGACCATGCACAAAGGTGAGAGCATATAATGGGCTGTGAGCTCAAGACATAACAGTTACCAAGAGGTTAACATAAGACCAGAGATCTCCATCTCTAAACTAGGTTAGAGAGAAAAATGGAACGCGTTCGCTAAACGCGTGACCCAGATTCAGGATCGGAGTTTTTGTAGCTTATGTCCAGTTACGTACATTGAAAGGACTGAGATCGACATGAGATCCAGAACAATTTATTTGTTTTTCAAAAGGTCCGATTGTAGGTATGTTAACCTAAGCAAACTTGGCAAAAGAAGCACTGTAATATATGCTGAGCGACCCAGTAGATCACCCGAGGCACGATGCCATATAAATACGGTCAACGACCTTTAAATTTAAAAAGAAACCCTCTGCAAAATATAAATATATTAGGAAAGCTCAACTATCACTGAAAATCCACAGAAAAATAGTAACTTTACCTTTATAAAAATTTGAATGACTAAAACAAAACAAGTGGGCGGATATTTATTGGTTTAGTTCAAGTTTAACCGACCAACCCTGAGCCAATGCTATTTAATAATTTTTAATACATATTGTCATTTAATAATTTTTAATACATATTGTCAAAATGTACTCTCTCTTATTACTAAAATATAAATGTGAACATTTTATTTCACGCTCTTTAAAATATAACTTTAAATTTGTAACCCTTCATTGACTAAAATATACAGGCATTTGATAAGGATCTTTCTTTTATATATATACAAAAAAAAACTAAGTTAAAGTTTGGAAAGTTTTATAATAGAATATTTAGCAATTTAAATCTTGATTTTAAAATAGAGTTTTGCACTTTCTATGATTTGCTTTCTTTTCTTTGTAAATAAATATTTATATAAAATAAATAACTTAATTACGAGAGTATAATGGTGGAAAGTTAAACAAAGTATTTTTCAATTAAATTAATAAGAACTATGGCCACCATTATATATAATAACCCCTCCCATTACGATATAAAAAAAAAGAAAAGAAAGCAATTAATGAAATATAATTAGACATGATAAGAACACATAGATTTTAAAAAAAAACATATATATAAACATAATTCTAGCTAGAGTGAATTTGTAAATTACAAAGAGATTTTTTTGTTAATTTATGGTAACGCTACTGGTAACTAGATGGGGTGGGTCAAGATGAGTTCATTAGAGGTTTACCGCAAGTCTTCTCGGTTCTTCAATTTTGTTTTTTCATGTTTGAGGGCAGATATTCATGGATACAGGGCAGACACTTTAGTTGTCTGGCTGGCTTACATGATTAGAACTCCGGTCTCAGGAATGGCTCAGGAGAGTGAAGGCAAAGAGGTTACCCCTGCATTTTTGCAGAGCAACACATTTCTGGATTTTTTTATTTATATGCTGAAAGAATAGAGTGCAGCTTGAAGTAAGTACAGCAAGCAACAGTTCGTTATATTGTCCAATCTTTCAGCAAAATTTCTTCCAACAAAATTCTTTAAGATTTTCTCTCTGACCTTCAGCACTGGTTACCTGCAAGCATAAGATCCAGAACAAAAGAAAAGTTCTTTATTTATACCCTTTTTTCCATTATGTTTTTAATCTTCTAATTAGTAGCGAATCATGCCTGTTGTTTCAAATTTTTTCTGTTATCTATTATTTTATCTAACTCAGAAAAATGTTTTATTAATTAAATTCCTTTTCTTAATGGATTCTATTTAATTAAGAAAATTTATCTTATTGAATTCTTCCAACATATATTTTAAAAATAGTTGCAAATATAATTTTAACTTTCTATATTTTAATTTTTTAAATCTTTTCTCTTTAAAACAATTCCTTTTTTAATTTAGGCAACTATATGAGAAAACGATAAATTTAGTTTGAAAAAGAAACATACAGTCACTGTGGTTGGACTTAGGGTCTTAGTTAGTCCACAGTGAATGGTGAAGCCAGCATATATATATATATATATATAGCTTCGTATTCCTAGAACCCATTGAAAAAAAACAAGTAAAAAAAAAATGACTAAAACTACGGTTTTGCAGAGAGAAACAGAGTGATCCGGAAAGAGTGCTCCTATTATACAGAATATTAGTGTATGTACATGACATAATACTGATATGTGCAGTTTCTAAAAACAAACTGAAAGTTTATAATCATACTGATAAATAGATTATATTAGTAATAAAAAATAACTGAAAGTTTATCATAATACTGATATATAAATTATATATATATTAAAAGAGAAGTATATAATAATATTAATTAATATATTATAACAATGTCAATATTTACAAAACATACACACTAAAAAAAACTGAAAGCCTGTAATATGATTTCATTGTCCATATGATGTGTCCTGGTCATACCTTGGGGTTCATGTAAAAAAAAATTACTTTTGAATGGAGCACTCTATTTAAACTATTTTTTTCAGTGGACCTTCCTCTCTGGGCCTTGTTATTAGCTCTCTGAGCTGTGTCAACTTTATTATCTTGTCTTCTATCAATTCTTTTGCTAAAAGTCAAGTTAAAATTCCTTATTAATGGTGCTCTGTTATTTAGCTGATTCCCTCTTATGTGTTCTGATGATGAAACTGGCTCATAGTTAGATCCCTTGGTCAGTGATTTTGGTATTGGTAAATGTGGTTTCAAACCTAGAACTGTGCTGCCACTTGTTAAAGTAGTTTGTTTTGCCTGACCTGTCATGGTGCATTTTGGAAATATCTCGTGATCATTAAATTGATGAGTAAAACGCTTGAAGGCAAGGTGAGGTGTGTTCTGTCCTTCTATCTCTAATTCCATCTGGCCTTTTGTGTCATTTTCTGTTCGTTCAAGATTAGTTGGTTCCTGTATGCAGGTTATATTGGTTGTCTCTTGGGTTTTCCATTTATGAAAATCTAACTTGTTGTTGTAAAATGTAAACTTATTTTCTCTATAGTTTATTCCTGAGTCATGTCTTTCTAAGAAGTCTGACCCTAACAGTACATCATAAATCAAGCCTGGCATTATCTGAAATATGTGTTTTACATTTGTTGCTCCTATCTTAATATCCAGTTCGAAACAATGTGTTCCTATGTTGGGTTTTTCTCCATTAGCCAATATAGCATAAGATTTTCTCGGTGAGATCGGTAGTACATGAATTCCTACTGTTGCATCCCACTATTCTTTTGACACCAGTGACACTTGACTGCCAGTGTCTATTAAAGCTGTAATTGGGACATCTTCTAACAGTGCTTTAATTGTGGGGCACTCCGAGAGTGGTGGTCTGTGATTATCTTCCAGTTCGCACATGAATGCTGATGCCACTCTTTCATTTCCCTCAATAATTTCTTCTGTTTCATCCTGGAGTTCTATCTGGGGTATATAAATTATAGGATCCATATTTTTCTGGAATTTCTGTGTGTTTTGATCATCATCATAGGAGTTCCTGACAGCCGCCATCTGTAATTTGGGTGTGTCAATTCTTTTTCCTTTGTCTGCATGCTCTTTATTTAGGTTGCCAAATTCTATAGCAATTAGTAAGTCTACCATCTCATCAATTCCACAGTTGCGGCAGCCCAGCATCAATTGTTGAATGTGGAGAGGCATATTGTACCTCAATGTCCAAATAATCTGCCCCTCTGATAAGTGGAAAGCAGTCAATGATTTTAACAAAGACACTTGCCGCAAGAAAAACTGGGTGTGAGTTTCTCCTTTTGAAGTGCAATACTTTTCTTGACATATATGGTGCATTATTCCATCTTGCCTCTCTTCACTCCAAAAACTTTTAAGTAAGGCAATGTGGTAATCTGCAAATGTTACTGGTTTGTTACTTATACAATCCCACCAATTCCGGGCAGATCCATGTAAATGATTAACTGCAACTGATAACTTTTCAGCTTCTCTGAATTCCTGGAATATGAACAGCTCTTGTAAACTTTGCAAGTGTGCCATGGGGTTTTCTCCTATGTCACCCCGAAAAGTTTTGATGTGGATAAATCTTGCCACCATTGGGTTGTCTGTTCTTTCCATGACCTTTATGCTTTCTTTATTTTCACATTGGAGATTCTCATTTCTTGGCTGATTCTCTTGTGTTATTTTTGCTTCATTGTTTCTCTCTTCTTTCATCCTGTTGATTTCTCTCTATATTGTCTACATTCTTCTTTGCATTGTTCTACTTTTTGTAACATAGTTTACATCAATTTCCGTACCCATTGTGGTTCCAGTGAATCTATGTCTCCTTCTGGACTATATATATTTTCTAGAGAAATACGAATAACTAAAAAAAATATAGAAGAAAAAAAATATTTGGTTTGCTGTTGTTTTTAGTCTTTGTACTAATACTATTCTTAAAATTTGTCTTATTTTTCTACTTTTATTTTTCAAAAAAATTTGCTTCACTCTCCCAACCATTCCTGCAATCCTTTTTTAACCTGCCAGCTTTCTATCTATCTCTTATCCTATGCATAGTTCCTGCCCTATCCATGTTTATTTACTTATTTACTACCCTGTTCTGTGTGTTATATATGTGACTATAACTATGTGTATTTGATATACACTTCAATAAAATATGATTACTACTGCCCGGGGGGGGGGGTAAAAAATTCTACTTGAGCCCATCTTTTCTCTGCTCCTTGTTTGATCACTCTGTCTCCCTTCCTAGCAAAAGAAATAAAAATACATTAATATCTGATTTGGTTTTAATTTTCAACCGAACTGATTGATTTCACATCTTGTAAACTGTACAACTGATAGCAAACACAGAAAGTGCAAAAGAAATATATATAAACTTCTGTCATTCACTATATTTATTTTCAAAAAAGAAAACACACAAAAAAAATTCTTCTGATCATGAAATTCCTATTATTATATCTCAGGGTCTATCTCTAAACAGTAAGGCGACACTTGGGATGCCAGATTATACAAAAAAAAACTGTAATGGTAAGAAAAGTAGAGCTGCTTTAACCTAACCTAGAAATGCAGATAGAGGGGGTTCGAACCTCACCTACTCCTCTAGATTGCTACTAAGTGACTTACTCCCCAAACCTCACTAGAATTTAATCTTAATGTATGCCCAGTGGTCAGGAAGAGAAGAGACCACGAAAAGAAATTTTTACATATATAATGATCAGATGTACATATGTATGTCACAAAAGAAAAACAATACTAAGTGGTTTTATTTATAGTGAATGAAAGCTAACAGAAATTTTTATTATTGACATTAAAATAATTCACACAATGCTTTATAGTGTCGCAGGCTATTTTCACTGCAACCGGATAGACATATATGAAAGATGCATTGATTGTAAAGATAAGAACAGACAAAATTTTACGTTATAATTTCTTCTTTAAAATATTCCAGCCAATGGAAGTGTTACATAAAAGAAATCAAGAGAGAGAGACATGATTCATTAACTCTGTGGTTGGAGAACATAGAAATAAATAGGTGGTCAAACTTAACTAAACACTTTGGACAGGTTTAAATCACAACCCTACTTATGATTTAAGAAGAATGATAAAGTGACCCCAGCAGGAATTTCCAGCCATAATTGAAACATTTCTATGAGATTTTGAGAAAGATTTCCTAATAAATATAAATATACAAGACCATGCACAAAGGCGAGAACATATAATGGACTGTGAGCTCGAGACATAACAGTTACCAAGAGGTTAACACAAGACCGGATAGCTCTCCATCTCTAAACTAGGTTAGAGAGAAAAATGGAACCCGTTCGCTAAACCCATGACCCGGATTCAGGATCGGAGTTTTTGTAGCTTATGTCCAGTTATGTACATTGAAAGGACATGAGATCCAGAACAATTTATTTGTTTTTCAGAAGGTCCGAATGTAGGTATGTTAACCTAAGCAAACTTGTTAAAAGAAGCACTGTAATATATGCTGAGTGGCCCAGTACATCACCCGAGGCATGATGCCATATAAATACGGTCAACGACCTTTAAATTTAAAAAAAAAACCTCTGCAAAATATAAATATATTAGGAAAGCTCAACTATCACTGAAAATCCGCAGAAAAATAGTAACTTTACCTTTATAAAAATTTGAATTACTAAAACAAAACAAGTGGGCGGATATTTATTGGTTTAGTTCAAGTTTAACCGACCAACCCTGAGCCAATGCTTTTAATAATTTTTAATACATATTGTCAAAATGTACTCTTATTACTAAAATATAAATGTGAACATTTTATTTCATGCTCTTTAAAATATAACTTTAAATTTGTAGCCCTTCATTGACTAAAATATACAGGCATTTGATAAGGATCTTTCTTTTATATATATACAAAAAAAAAAACAAAGTTAAAGTTTGGAAAGTTTTATAATAGAATATTTAGCAATTTAAATCTTGATTTTAAAATAGAGTTTTGCACTTTCTATGATTTGCTTCCTTTTCTTTCTAAATAAATATTTATATAAAATAAATAACTTAATTACGAGAGTATAATGGCGGAAAGTTAAACGAAGTATTTTTCAATTAAATCAATAAGAACTACAGCCACCATTATATATAATAACCCCTCCCATTAAGATATAAAAAAAAAGAAAAGAAAGCAATTAATGAAATATAATTTGACAAGATACGAACCCATAGATTTAAAAAAAAAACATATATATAGAAAAACATAATTCTGACTAGAGTGAAGTTGTAAATTACAAAAAGATTTTTTTGTTAATTTATGGTAACATTACCGGTAACTAGATGGGATGGGTCAAGATGAGTTCATTAGAGGTTTACCGCAAGTCTTCTCAGTTCTTCAACTTTGTTTTTCCATGTTTGAGGGCAGATATTCACGGATACAGGGCAGACACTTTAGTTGTCTGGTTGGCTTGCATGATTAGAACTCCAGCCTCAGGAATGGCTCAGGAGAGCGAAGGCAAAGAGGTTACCCCTGCATTTTAGCAGAGCAACACATTTCTGGATTTTTTTATTTATATGCTGAAAGAATAGAGTGCAGCTTGAAGTAAGTACAGCAAGCAAGAGTTCGCTATATTGTCCAATCTTTCAGCAAAATTTCTTCCAACAAAATTCTTAAGATTTTCTCTCTGACCTTCAGCACTGGTTACCCACAAGCATAAGACCCAGAACAAAAAAAAAGTTCTTTATTAATACCTTTTTTTCCATTATGTTTTTAATCTGCTAATGAGTAGCGAATCATGCCCGTTATTTCAAATTTTTTCTGTTATCTATTATTTTATCTAACTCAGAAAAATGTTTTATTAATTAAATTCCTTTTCTTAATGGATTCTATTTAATTAAGAAAATTTATCTTATCGAGTTCTTCCAACATATATTTTAAAAATAGTTGCAAATATAATTTTAACTTTCTATATTTTAATTTTTTAAATCTTTTCTCTTTAACACAATTCCTTCTTTAATTTAGGCAACTATTTGAGAAAACGATAAATTTAGTTTGAAAAGAAACATACATTCACTGTGGTTGGACTTAGGGGCTTAGTTAGTCCACAGTGAATGGTGAAGCCAGCATATATATATATATATGCACAGCTTCAATATATCGATCCATCTTTCTATTCATCCATCTTATCTCCATCTTTCTGTTTATCTATCTATCTATCTATCTATCTATCTATCTATCTATCTATCTATCTATCTATCTATCTATCTATTTATTTATTTAGCTATCTTTATGTCATTCTATCCATATAATCCATGTCTATATAACTACATATTTGTTTATCTATAAATCTTCATACTTTTCTATTCTTGTATCAGTCTATTTATTCATCTATCTGTTTATGAATCTACATTGTGTCTGTTTGTCTATGTATTTGTTTGTTTATCTCTCTATTCATCTATCTTTCTGCCCATATATATTTTACTATTTGTATTTATGTATCTATCTTTCAATCTTTTTGCCTACCTACTTCCCTATCTATCTATACAATTTTTATATATTTAATAACAATGTATCATTCATATTTATCTATTAATTTTTTTAAATACTTTTATCTATAAAATATATTTAATTATATATCCATGTATCTTTATTTCTAAATAATAGTTTTTTGTGAACTGTTTGTTACAATTATTGTGTTTAAGTTTATTTTATTAAAGTCGTCAAAATGTAAATGAATAAAAAGATGCAGACAAAAAAGAAGCTAAAATTATTGTTTAGAAAGTTGTATATATCAAATTCTTTTCCTGTAAAGATGGGGAAGAAACTGAATAGCAGACTTTCTTGCAAGCTATACCATGTGATTATTATTTATAGCAGTCTACCACTTCTGGCCACCAGTTATAATTTAATGTATACTAGCACTCCAATATTTTATATCCCTCTGCATATTAAGGCAATAGACAAAGGCTGAGAGACAAAAGTTTTTGAACTGAAGTTCAATTTTTTATTTCAGATATGTGCCAACATTATATGAGCTCTGAAATTACATTTAAAAATGTGGTCTCAAGCAATTAGTAGAAATACAAAAATTAAAGTATAAGAACTATAATTTCGTTCCATGAAAGAAATGCTAGAATTGATTAGAAATATAATTTAAATTTATTTATTTTTTTATTTAACATCTAGAAACAATTTTGATTTTAACCTTAAAATAATAATAATAATTATGATGATGATGATGATGACGATGACGACGACGATGATGATAATAATAATAATAATTTTACTTGGGCATTTATAAGTAGTTCTTGCATGAAACGTGTTAGAGCTATGCTGCGATCCATACTCTAAACCACGTAGAACTACATAATTATAGTAAACATTTTATGAAGTTTAAATGATTCACAAACTTATAATATAAAACTAAATTTGAATCATTTTATTAATTATGTTAAGTAAATGCAAAACTAGAATACTGCAAAAAACAATGATGATGAGTTTTAATTTCTTCTTATATTTTGTTGCCAAATCATCCCAACTTGTTTGCAGACAATCGACTTAAAACTCATGATTTAAATTTATGAAAATTTTATTCACAAAATCTGATATATTGTTTAAATAATACAGGGGACATTAAAAAACTAATTAAGATAACTGTAACATATATAGAAATCTCAAAAGTAGATATGAAATATTTCACACTCAGGAGAAAAGTACAACATTAATTACTTTTTCATATTCTTTCACTTGTCACTAAACAAGATCAATAAATAAAGAAACAGTCAAATAGAGCAAAACTTTTAAATAAGTTAATAACATAAACACTGTCAGTTCATCCTAAGTAATGATCTTTTCGTAAATGGCATTTGCAAAGTTAAGTTTAAAAAGACATTCTTGTAAACTAGAAAATAAAATCCACTGGCAGCAATAGGCAAATTATCAGAAGCATCTGAAATTTATTTCAAAAAGCATAATTCCTTTGAAATATTTAATTTTTATTTTTCAGAATATATAATTAGCAAAGGGGAAAAAACCAAATCCATATCGCAAACGAATAACAAAATATATTATATAATAAAACAAAAGTCACAAATAACTTAAATATTTTACTTGACCAACAATATACATGTATGTCCATTATTCTTTATAAAATAAAAATAAAGAGATTTTGAATATAAAATAATCAAAAATATTTTGTGGCTAAAAAAGAGATGTGAGTTAAAAATACGATTGATAATATATTTGTGATGATTAACATTGTTTTGATAAATATCATTAAAAAATATTAAGGTGACCAAAAGAATAGAAATAAGAGATGACACAAATTTGCAGATAGTAGAATAAATTGTAAAAAAAAAAAAAAAAATATTGATAAAAATTTGAAATAGATAATGTAAGAATAATAATTTTTTAAAAAATGTACTTAAATAAGACCAGCTTTTGTTCTAGGATCATCTGTGTTTTATTTATAAGTGATTTCTGGATTGTAATGCATTTAAATATCCATTTTTAAGATGGTGTCTGATATTTATCTTTATCAGTGAGATATGGGCAATTTGCAGTTATGCTCTTAGGATTTATTTAAACTCCATTTTTTCATTCATAGAGACAAAAGTCAAAAGTAAATATGGCAGTGAGGATTTAAATATACTAATACTTGCCAATCATTGACTATTCAAGCCAATTATAGGTGACACTAAATTAAAGTATTTATTTTGTTTTGAACTGAAAAGTTAAAATAAAAAAATTGATTTATTTTGTTTGTGAAAGGAGTAGATGAATAATATTTCTAAAATGTTTGTCTGAAAATTAGTAATTGATAATAGACTTTTATTTGTAATTATAATAAAGTCAAAAAACTTCACATAAATATATCGGAGAGACTTTCTTTTCAAAAAATTTATTGATATACATTATATAAACTACATAAATAAAATATAAATATCCAACGTTTCGTCCATTTTTCAATAATAATATGGACTTTATCAAGGTTCTATAAAACAGAGAAAAAACAACATTAAAGATAATAAAAAAAATAAAAAAAAAAATAAGAAAATAAAAAGAAAAGAAAAAAAAAAATAATAATAAAATAAAAATAAAAATAAAATACCTATAAACCAAAAAAATGGAAAAATTGTATAACATAACATCTCCTTACAAAGTGAGAAAAATTTTTTAACACCAAAAAGAAAAAATATTCATATAAAAACAGTCAATTCTTTTGTATAAATATATAAACTACTTTAACATTTTATTTAAACTAGGATTTAAATGTTCTATATAAATACTCTCTTTGTTAAATCTTTCAAAGTAATTACCAATACATTCCAAAGGTCGAATTTCATAGTCTTTATGTCCTGTTTCCAATTTATGACAAAAGATAGCAGATTTCTTATCAATCATATGCTGATATAGTCTGGTCTTTAATTTATTCTTGCTTGTTCCAATATAGAATACATTGTTTTTACAATTTAAACATTTAATTAAATACACTGAATTCATAGCTTCAAGCATATTAAATTCTTTATGATTAATCAAAGATCTTAAAGTTCTCTTCTTTTTGTATACAGGTTTCATATTTATACAGTATTTTTTATTAATTTTATTTAATAATTCATTTAATTTTAAAAATACAAATTTAGATAACTTAAAACCAATATAAATATTATTATCTATAAAAAAAATTTTATTTTCGTCTTTATTACCATCATGTTCTTTAATTGTTTCATTATTTACATTTTTATTTTTATAAATATTCATACAAATACTATTTCTAATTTTATTCAAATTTTTTGTAGAAAACAAATAATTTATAATTGTATATGGATATTCATTTATTATACATTCCTTTTTTATACAATTTAATTCTTTATCTAAACTATATTCATTTGAACATAATTTAAATGCTCTCATTATTCTATTGTTTATGATATTAACTTTGCATTTAAAATCAATATCGGAATTCCAGTTTGTTAAAATCCCAGTATACATTTTTTTTCTATAAACCTCAGTCTCTATTCTAATTCTATTATTTTTATAAAATTTATAAATCTTTACATCCATATATTCAATACTATTATTATTTTCTTTTTCCAAAGTAAACTTAATATTTTCTATTCTATTATTAATAAAATTCCAAAACTTAAATGATTTATTCAAATTACCATTAAATATCATGAAATAATTATCTACATAACGTACATAAAACATAGGTTTATGACAAACACTAAAAAAACTTTTTTCAAAATTGCACATATAAATATCTGCTAAAAATCCACTTAAACAATTCCCCATATTTAACCCTTTTATCGGTTTATAATATTTGTCACCGAATTTAAAAAATAAATCCTTACAACATAACATAAGAATGTCATGTAACAAAGAAATATCCATTTTAATATTTTTATTTTTATCTTCAATATACATTTCCAAAAAATAATCAATTGCTTTTTCACAATTTATATTTGTGTACATATTAATTATGTCTAGTTTAACAAAGTAAATATTTTTAAATTCTTTCAAACTAAATAAAAACTTCTTTATTTTTTCAATAAACACAACAGAAATATAAACTTTGTTCCCAGCAAAAAAATTAGTATATTTTTTAAATAAATTAATATAAACCCATTTTGAAATATTAACGTAATAAGTGTTAAAACAATCCACTATTGGTCTCATAGGTATATTAGGTTTATGCACCTTAGGCAAACCTTGAATTTCAGCACACATAACGTCCATTCTTTTTAACCTAAACATTTCGCTTTTTTTAATTATTTCTTTATTTTCCATAATTGTAATAAATTTATTTATCTTTTTATTTAAAAAATTACTCATATCTTTTTTAACTTCAATATAGCAATCTTCTTTTAACATATTTATCATTTTTTTATTATAATCCTCTATATACATAATTACCACATTTGAAAATTTATATCATTATATTTATTTTTTAAATTATCAATGGTTTTCCATTCATACCTATTATACATATCCTTGTTTATATTATTATTATGGATGTAAAGATTTGTAAATTTTATAAAAATAATAGAATTAGAATAGAGACAGGTTTATAGAAAAAAAATGTATACTGGGATTTTAACAAACTGGAATTCTGATATTGATTTTAAATGCAAAGTTAATATCATAAACAATAGAATAATGAGAGCATTTAAATTATGTTCAAATGAATATAGTTTAGATAAAGAATTAAATTTTCAAACCGCAACAATGGTTAATCAACTATTAATCGACAGCCTGGGCTTTGGGAATTTTTCTGTTAATTCATCCTTTCAGGTCGTGGAGAAAATCAAAAAAGCCACGATCTGTAACAACTTCCGAATGACCACCTTTGACGTCAAAGAGTTGTATGGATCTGTGGACAGAAAACAATCTATCCACATCATCCAACAAGAACTCACCAATACAATGTCATCTGAACGCATTAATTTCATCATTACATTTTTAACTTGGATGGATAAGCATATATACACAACGTTTGAGCACGCTTGGTACAATATGAAAAGTGGATGGCCGATGGGCCTCCCCCTCAGCGGAATCATAACTAGCATTTTTCTTAATTACTATGAAAAACTAATAGTGCCTAAACACCAAGCTGACAACCCCCACACTTTATACATGCGGTACGTAGATGACATACTTATTCTAACCAATCAGCACACCACAAACAATATTATACAAGAGCTAACGCACAACACTAATCTAACCATTAATTCCACATCTGAGGATGCATCCCAAAGCCTAAATTATCTGGATCTTAAGTTAACGCGCGATGAACCATGTATAAATTATTCAATGATTATAAAGCCTTTTGAAATCAGAGGCTTTATACATCCACAGTCTAACATTCCTAACTCTCACAAATTAGCAGGACTACAAGCATTCCTACACAGAAACATGCAGCTGTGCAAGTTTGAGGCAGATCGAAAGAACAACATACATCTATACACCAAAGATCTACTACAAGCAGGCTATAAACTCCACACTATCAACAACAAAATCAAACAGTTTCATACAAAAATCACCCTTAATAAAAACAATATTAAACTTCCATATATCACTCTTCCCCACATACCTAAAATCTCCCACCAACTAATCAAGGTTTTAGACAATAAATTTAAAATCAGCTTTCATACACCCCCTTGCACTAATCATCTCATCAATAACTCCAAGGACAAAATAGAACCTTCTCAGACTCCCCATGTCGTTTACAGCATAACTTGCCCACAACCCGGTTGCCGCGCCATTTATTTTGGAGAAACCAAGGCAGGCACAATCACCCGGACAGCACAACACAGATACACATACAATAGAGCTATGAAAAACAACGATAACTCATCAACATTTTTGGAACACTCCAAGAAGACTGGACATTTATTTGAACCTTCCCAAAATAGTCTGTATCGAGAAAAACGACATTAAGCGGAAGATCAGAGAAGCGTACTACATCAATAACAATAACAACTCTATCAATAGACGTGACACCTGCTTCGACATCTCTAAACGCTGGACTATTTAGTCCATTTGCATATACTTTGCATACCACTTCTCCCACTCCATTTTTTACATTTCGCAGCTCACAGCACCGCTATGAATATGAGGTAAAGGACCTCGAAAGCGCTTAGCGTATATTAATTCCAGTATACTATTATAGCTTCACATTCAAGCGTGACATACGCTTATTTGGTTTATAAAAAAGGAATGTATAATAAATGAATATCCATATAGAATTATAAATTATTTGTTTTCTACAAAAAATTTGAATAAAATTAGAAATAGTATTTGTATGAATATTTATAAAAATAAAAATGTAAATAATGAAACAATTAAAGAACATGATGGTAATAAAGACGAAAATAAAATTTTTTTTTATAGATAATAATATTTATATTGGTTTTAAGTTATCTAAATTTGTATTTTTAAAATTAAATGAATTATTAAATAAAATTAATAAAAAATACTGTATAAGTATGAAACCTATATACAAAAAGAAGAGAACTTTAAGATCTTTGATTAATCATAAAGAATTTAATATGCTTGAAGCTATGAATTCAGTGTATTTAATTAAATGTTTAAATTGTAAAAACAATGTATACTATATTGGAACAAGCAAGAATAAATTAAAGACCAGACTATATCAGCATATGATTGATAAGAAATCTGCTATCTTTTGTCATAAATTGGAAACAGGACATAAAGACTATGAAATTCGACCTTTGGAATATATTGGTAATTACTTTGAAAGATTTAACAAAGAGAGTATTTATATAAAACATTTAAATCCTAGTTTAAATAAAATGTTAAAGTAGTTTATATATTTATACAAAAGAATTGACTGTTTTTATATGAATATTTTTTCTTTTTGGTGTTAAAAAAATTTTCTCACTTTGTAAGGAGATGTTATGTTATACAATTTTTCCATTTTTTTGGTTTATAGGTATTTTATTTTTATTTTTATTTTATTATAATTTTTTTTTTTTCTTTTTATTTTCTTATTTTTTTTTTTTATTATTTTTATTATCTTTAATGTTGTTTTTTCTCTGTTTTATAGAACCTTGATAAAGTCCATATTATTATTGAAAAATGGACGAAACGTTGGATATTTATATTTTATTTATGTAGTTTATATAATGTATATCAATAAATTTTTTGAAAAGAAAGTCTCTCCGATATATTTATGTGAAGTTTTTTGACTTTATAAATTTGATAATACATTTGAAAAGATAGAAAAAGAAGAAGTTTATAATTATAATAAATAATAAAAATTATATACAACAGCTATTGAAATATGTATATATTAAAAATAATACACAAAAGCCTTTTTGATAACATATTTTAATAAACTAAAGATTAGCCTTTCAAGCTAACGTACATGCACTTTTTACGAATGTTAATAATAAATGAATACTTTCATTTCTAACACAAGATAAAGTCTTTGTGAACAAATAAATGAATCACTTATTCATTCAACCCAAATGCTTATATATGAAATCTTAAGCACTGGATATGAAAGCGTGAGGATAAATCAATCACTTTAAATTACTGTTTACTATATCTGAATTAATGACGTCAAGGAAATTATCTAGAATTTATGAAACGTCACTCTTAAATGAAACTAAACATATGTAAATGAGGCACTTATGTTAGCTTGAAAGGCTAATCTTTAGTTTATTACAATTTATAAACATAGTGCTATATAAATAAATGCCTCATTTATATAACATATTTTACTGATGTTTTTTTTTTTACAGGTAACACCTGAAAAGAGCATGAAACCATGTGCCAAAAAAGACTTTTTATATATAATTATCTTTAATATGAATCTATATAACTGTTGTATATAATTTTATTGTTTATTATAATTTATATAAAAGAACAGCATAAGGGATTCTATTAAAATCCATTTTTGATAATTTGAAATTTTATGTTAGATTATTTCCATTATTTAGAATTAATTGCTAAATACCATTAGAAAAACGAAAACATTACTAAAAAATTTCAAATATATTTCATTGATAGTAATTACCTGTGGAAGATAATGTTTTAAGAAATATCATTTTTATATTTTTTAAGTGTTTCTGTGCTGAGCAGAGGCAATATTAGAATGGGAACCAAACTTGAGATCTTTAGATTTATAAATAATGAATTTAGAGGGGATTTGAATCCAGAATTTTAAAGTCCCTTCAGTCATACATCCCATCTTATACAAGGGATACACATGACCATGTACATATAAAACATAAATGATCTCAATATTTGGATTATGTGCACTGAATCATCACTCATCAGTTTGTCCAGTTTATCATCTCAAACACACACACACACACACACATATATATATATATATATTATAAGGTCAGATGTCACATATATATATATATATATATATATATATATATATAGCTTGAATTTACAAATATGTAAAAAGCTTTTTTAGATTTTTTAATGATAAATGCTACTACAAAAGAAGGCATTCAAATCATCTTTATCTTGGATTGTCACCATCCCCAGTCTGGTTTTGAGCTATGGCTCTCTTCAGTGAGAAGCTAGAACCCCAAATTAAAAAAAACAACTCAATCTAAGCATTTCTCTAATAGTTAACTGTCAATAAAAAGATCTGAAACCTTTAGACATCTACATGTCATTAAAGTCAACTCTCCAACTAAAAAAATCATAAAGACCTGAAGTTAATTAAGATACTCCATACATTAATAGGCTTAGCCATTTAATTTAGCCAAAGCCCCCAATAGCAAAATAATAATAGTAATCATATAAAGTCAGATGTCACATGACATATATATATATTGTAACTAATTGGATTACATAGCACACTGTAATTTAGTGTGTGTGCATAAATATATATATAAAGTAGAAAGGAAAAGTAGAAATAAACACAGGATAATTTTTTGTAGATATTTTTCAATATTTCCTAAAATAAAATAATAATAAGTAAAGGGTTAAATAATTCTGGGTTTAAAGTAAAATTTCATTGTGAAATAAGTATTTTAAAAAGGTCTGATAAATAATATTTGTAATTCTGGTTTTGAAATTAACAAAAAAAAGCATAATTTATTTTTTTTAAATCTTTTAATTAATACTTGTAGAAAATATTTTTTTTAATTAATCCTATTTGCATTTCTACTATGTGGTTAAAAAGATCTTTGTAGATGAAGAATTCTAAAGGATTATCACACTTTTGGTCAAATTACAAAGATTAAAGTAAAAACATGAAAATCACACTTTGATAAAAATTTCCAGCTTGTTTTCAAATGGATTACACACATTGAAAACAGCCAGTGTTTTTGTCACCTGACCTAACGAAGGTTATAAAAGACTGATAAAAAATATAAGTTCTGCTTGCAGTTTTGTAAGAATTGGTCAGAAGAGTTTTTAATATTTTAAGCAGTGGACAACTGCAAAGTCAGGATAGTGATTTTTGAAAAGAACAGTCTGGATAATAGTTTTTTGTAAGAAGGGTCAGGTAAAAAGTTGGTTATAATATTTTGTTGCAGCTTCTTGAAGTTTGCAGCAGTTGTTTTTAGCTGACCATAGAGTTGGCAGAATAGCTGCCATGAATTGATATAGCCGAAGGTAGAACATTACATTCAGGAGCTGCTAATATTTCTTTCACAGGAGTTTGAATTCACATGGAGAAAATGACACACTTCTTTGTGATGAAACTCATAGCCTTAATTGTGGAGAAGACAGTTCTTTCCTGAAATCTATTAAACCAAGACAGCTGCTTGCCTGGAACAGTTATACACAGACAGGAGACCAACTAAGGACCAACATTATACATGGATTATACTTTTTCCTGATGATGACAATCCTAAAACCAAACTTACCAGAGAACCCAAGCTTGCTGAAAAAGCAATTATATATATATGCTGACATATAAAAAGGCAGAGAAGAACAGATAAAAATATATACAGCTGTGGTGAGTAAAGTTATATATGATAATGAATTTTTAAATAATTTCTTTAGTAAAATTACATTTTGAAAGTGATGCATGAATATGTACTTTTTATGTTTATGGTAGGTGTATAGATGAACAGGGCTGTCTGGATGCAGTGTGTTTATGATGCTCCAAAGTATATTCTCGACACTGTCTAGACCTAGATATTGAGCTACCAGAGTAGTCCAGCAGTGTGTAAGTAGGCCTCGTGAATAGGCCTTGGTCTCACAAATAGACCTCATTTATACCCCTAAGTCTCACAGAGATGAGCAGGGTTGACTCAATGTTTTTTTTTCTGGATACTACTCTTTGAGGATGATCTGTCTAGATACTTAGAAGGACCAGTGCTTAAAAATGAGGTATTTTTTCATGATGTCATGGAGCATTGGGTGCTTGATTGTTCATGCTTGGCTATTTTCTTATCATGGCATGGGGAGATGCTGTTCACATATTTGCTTTTCCTACCCCACCTTGCCTATTTCATCAGCATTAACTCTCCAAGCAGAAAGTCATCTTAAAATTTATATTTTTTTTATTCTATAAAACGATATTAATTTAAAATCGTTTATTAAAAAATAAAAAATTGTTTAAAGTTATATTTATAATTTAGAAAAAAAAGTACAAACAAAGTTATAATTAATAGTCAAGAAAAAGATTTCCAAAAATCTTTTAGATTAGGAAAAAAAAAGACATTAAAAGAAAAATATACAAATGCAAGCATAATTTTGTTCAAATTAAAATTGTAAAAGCAAATCTTTTAAATTGGTCTAAGAACACTGATAATTAATCAACAAGTATCTGTGAAACAAAAGTTGAATTTATTTAGTTTGATATAAAAAAAAGAACTTATAAACTGAAATTAAAATTTAAATTACATATTTTGTTTATACACACATATGTGTGTGAATTTTATGTGTTTTCCAAATGAATTAATTATGAAAAAATATATTTTATTATAACAAGTCTAAATAGGTAAAATTCAGTGTGCGTATATGCACACACACTCATATATGTAAAATTATAATCATTTTTTTGTTAGTGAATATTAATTGTATATTATAAATTGCATGTCTGTGTGCACATATATGTAAATTAATGTAATAATTTGAATTTTGAATAGCAATTATGTAAATCGCAATGGGATTATTTGAAATATTGTATATTATTCAAAATAAGACCTTAAATATCATTTTTTATTGTTATTAATAAACTTATTTAATTGTTAAAAACTGTTTCCATCATCTCTTGGTCACATACAGTAATAGAGGTTATGTTCTCTGAGCTAGATTCGTGCACAGGATGAATATATAAATGGGGGGGTGTACTTAGTGCTTTGGGCATCCAGAGATGATTAATCATCATCCTGGTTGGCACAAAACAGGATACTCTTTAAAGCTAATGCACTATCTTTTATTTAGTTTAGCCTTATTAGAAATTAAGTTTATAGTTGGCCAGTACAAGTGGCCTGAACATTGATGATGATCAGCATGATTTAATATCTCAGCATTACAGTTTTGATTTCTGATTATTATGTATTTTAATGGATCAGGACTTGGTTTGTGCCTCTGAATTATGTTTAAATAATTGCCCAAGCTGGCAAAGGCTCAATAGTTAGCCTGGTTTAGAGAATACCCATTTTTAATCCAGTCACAAGGTTGACTGTTGACTTATATTGTTATTGTTCAAATCCAGCCACAATATGGACTGTTGATTTTATTATATTTTATTGTGGATCATTCATGATGATGAATGGTAATTTGGGTATTTTGAGTAGTACTCCTACTTTACTTATAATTACTTTTATTTATAATGCTGGTGGATAATTATACTTTTAGTTGCTCTTCTGAGTTGCTGGATGATCTCTCAATGATCTCACAGATTTTTTGGATCTCATGTTTCCCTTAAATATTTTATATTTAAATTAAATATTTTATATTTAAATATACTTTTTGAAAATATTTCATTTTTTATTTACTTGGGGTTGATGATGATTATTCCCATTACCCCAGGTTTCCTCCCACTTTGATCCCTACCCCATCCCATTACAATATATATATATATATAGTTTTCATCCACAAATATTAATATAGGGAGTATATATGAATTATGTTTAGGCCCATATGATTTTTTCAGTTGGAGAGCTGACTTTAAAGACATGTAGATGTCTAAAGGTTTCAGATCTTTTTATTAACAGTTAACTATTAGAAAAATGCTTAGCTTGAGTTGATTTTTTTGAATCTGGTGTCCTAATTAATCATTAAAAAGAGCCATAGATCAAACAGTCTGGTAGTGGGTACAATTCTAGATAAAGATGACTTGAATAGCAAATCTTCAAATTGTAGTAGCATTTATCATAAAAAAATAACAAAAAGCTTTCTTAGAGCTTATTAGCATGCTCTTAATGTTACATATTTGTAAAAGCAAACTATATATATGTCATGTGGTATCTGACTTTATATTATTACTATTATTATTTTGCTGTTAAGGGCTTTGGCTAAATTAAATGGCTAAACATATTAATATATGGAGTATGTGATTTAACTTCAGGCACATATGATTTTTTCAGTTGGAGAGCTGAGTTTAAAGACAAGTAGATGTCTAAAGGATTCAGATCTTATTGACGGGTACTTATTAGATAAATGTTTAAGTTGAGGTGTTTTTTAACTCCTCACTGAAGAGAAGCTTGAAACCAGTCTGGGGATGGGGATAATTCTAGATAAAGATGATTTGGATGCCTTGTTTTGTAATAGCATTTATCATAAAAAAATAAAAACTTGTTTAAAGCTTATTAGAAATATATATATATATTGAAACAGTCAGTTTTATCCATATGCCCATTTCACTTATTTTACCCACACATCCATCCATATGCCAGGTTTAAACCATCTCAGAGTACCCATTTAAACAACCTCAAATTACTATATATGCAGAATCACACACACACACACACACATATATATATATATATATATATATATATATATATATATATATATATATATGTGCGAGCAGTATGTCTGTAATTTAATAGTATATGTATAGATTACAGATATGTATTCATTTTATAAATATTTTTAATTTAAGAAATATTTTAGTTTAAAATGTTAATAACAAAATAAGCAGGAAAACAAAATCTCAATTACTGGTTGTAATTAAAAATGTGTTTCTAAAATAAATAAATGGTTTTTTTCTACTGGTTGTAACTATTAAATATGATTTGCTAAAATAAATAAATGGACTTTTCAGCTACATTCAAGCTCATGAAAATTAACAGGTGGCTAGAGTTTGAAAAGTATAAATACTAAAAGTTTTGTTGCCAAGTATTCGATCATATATATAATAAGTGAGTTGTAGGCAGAACCTATGCCAGTTTTACCTTCAAAATAGTCAAGTAAATGGCCATAATTCACCACTTGCCCTTGTGAAATGGAGAAGAACTGTAGTCCAATAAAACCTAATGCTGTACACCAGCAAAGCAAAGTGAAGCAGCCTGTGGAAAATCTCTGTTAACTTTAAATCATCATCAAAAGTGTCAACTTAATATCCTCCCAAGTGCTCCAGAATTAACTGCAATGGAAATCACTGAATGGTAAATTTTCTCTCAGAGCTCTGTTTATAAACTGTGACTTTCGATTCTCACTTTTAAAAGCTAGCTATTTATTAAATCTGCCTTTCCTAAACACCTTTACTAAAATCTACAAAGAAGATTGTTAAATGCTAAATCTTGCCTGATTGTAAAACTTGAATTCTTTTTTAAAATGTAAAACTCAAATTCTCTTTTAAAATGTAAAACTCTAATAATCTATTCTAAATGTATAATTTTCTGCGGTCTGTTTATGCCTATTTTCTAAAATCTATTTAATTTATTCTATGATTTTATCATTTTAATATTATATGTATTTAATATGCCAAATGACTCGAAACTGCAAGTATTTATAAATATAATTTTAGCTTATTGATTTGTGAAGATAATTTCAAATCTTCACTATTATAAATATTAAGTAATTGAATTATTAATTTTCATTCTCACTCACTGTTTTGAGATCATATTATTATTTTACTGATTAAGTTTTGGGTATTAATATTACGATAATCAATAATCTAGTTAAAATTGTAGTTTGCTTAATTCTAATTATGAATTATAACTATTTATATATGTAACTCGTACATCATAAGAACTAGCCACAGAGATATTCTCAAAGCATATTTTAATGTTTTACTCGTAATTATCCCGCAAATATGCTTTGTCCTCCTTAGATTTATATATGTTGAACACATGTGATAATATTAAACTAGGTTTCTAATTAATTTAGTCCCTAAATAGTATATTTAAAATACTAAATTTGAGAACTGGATTGTATAGATATGCAAATAGATGCTATCTAATTTTAAGGCAAGATAATATAATTTTATGCATTTGCGTTATATATATGTATACATTGCGGATGTGTCCTTACAAAGTATGCAATGTACACTTATCTGCTTGCTGCATGATTTTTGGTGAAGTGCTGGTAGAGGCCACACTCATCCACTCTAGTTCAGGTTCAAGCACGCTTTCAGAACTAGGGCACAAGGACCTAGATTATTCATAATACTTATCTGACTCCTTGAACTACTAATGTTTCTATTCATGGCAAGTTGAGCAGTTTTAGGGCAAACCGAGTCTTTGGAGACTGAAGCCCATGAATAATTACTCATTCGCACCTTTTTGCTTAATTAATATTTTAATATGTGCCATAGAGGATATAGGTAAACCTATCATAAACCAGTTTTCTCTCCTTTTATATTAAATGCTTATCTAGCATTAGTGAACATCCTAATCTAGGTTAACATGCTAACCTGCGTATCTATGAGTCTAATTATGTGCTCGATTTAACTTGATATAGGTAGATGCCATAAGAGGGCTATCAAGTTAGTTATATAACTTTGGCTATTAAGTTTCATATGATCTAGCAGACTACAGGAGAGCTAGAAATTTGGCATACTAATTAATATAGGCATAAACTCCAATACTGCACTACACTTTATTAAACGCTTATAATGAGATATGTAACATTAATATCATTAGTTATCTAATGCCTGCGAGCATTATATCTCACGTTCCCATCATATAATTTAGTATGTTTTGATTTATTATTTGTCAGTGTTTTATTAAATTAATAATATTTAAAATTATAACTCATTTTCATAATTGTATTGTCCGTGAGTTTATTTTATTCAGCTCTATATTTAATTGCACACACACCATTTCATATATATGTAGATCAGTCTGTTAAGTTCTATAATTAATTACTGAGCATATGTGTATATGTCTGACAAAATCAGTGATAAACTAGTTAATTTATGAATCTCTTGTTCCACTGGGGGTGAATGCCAGACCGAGAGTAAATTGAGTGTCTGTGTAAGTTGAGGAATGTCATCCATAGGGCATTAAATCATTGAGCAGAGGTGAAAGGATTGAAGGTTGGTCGGATTCTGGATCCCAGTATCCGGATTTGATCAGCTTTAGTGTATTTTTCCTGTGTTCTGGATTTTGTTACATGGAGGGACAATTCTTACCGTTACAATATATATAAACCAACACTCAGTTTATATTAAAATAACAAATCTTTAAACTTTAATGGACAGATTTTAATTTTCTCCACTATCCAATTCATCAGCCATTTATATCACTGAAAATATGATGATGGCATATTCAAAGCCCTTGTTTTCCAATTTTGTCATCATATCCATGAAGACCATAAGTAATATGACTTCTCTTATATATGATTTTAAGCTCATTTAAATACACAAAAGCAGGATGGGCAAACAGGGTCTTTGAACATGTCATCATCAAATTTTCAATGATATGTTTGGCTGAAATGTTGAAGAGAAGTTTGATGCTTGTCTATTAAAGTTTGAAGATTTGCTATCTTAATATAAACTGAGCACTGATTATATATATGTTTGGAAGATGATGATCCAAACCATCCGATGAGTGCTAGTTCAGGACAATTATGTAAATTGGAGATCATTTATTTTTTAACATATATGTGCTCATGTGCATTGGTTGTCTAAGGTGGATTAGATGACTGAAGAAAAGTTGAAAGACTGGGTTCAAATTCACTTTAATTACATCTAGCTCAAAATAATGAATTTAGGGAACATATTTTGCTTTTAAATTACCAATTAATTCATTTGTAAATCGGTATTGTCTCTTTGCACAAATTTGATTACATATTTTTTTTCCATTTTACTTAAAACTATGAAAACTTACCAAAAAATCCACCTAAAATATTTATAGCAATATGATTTCATCTGTAAGAAATAATTATATTAGTAAATAATTTAAAAACTAATATAAAGTTTAAATTATAGCAAATTTAATTTTATTTATTGGTTTATTTAAGTGTTCATCAGAAACTTTTTAAATACAATTTTGTTTACTTTTTTTAATATATATATATGTACATGTTCATAAGGTCATATATATATACACGACATATTTTGTGGGTTCATCCGTGTTAAAAAATTTAAATATTGATATACCAATGTTTCGACTTGATCACATGAGTCATCCACTGGGTGATAAAACTATGCGTTTACAAATAAATATCTAGAATTGTATATGTATTATCAAATATTGCACTCAAAATTTATATAATGAAGCTGAGATCCAAATTTTTGCCTAATCTTTAGGGACATTAATCTTAATTGAATTAAGATAATGTCTATTTTTTGTGTGGCTAACATAAAGAATCCTTATATTTACATTTTTTTAAAAACATGAATATAAAATAATTCTATACTTATTATACCTAAAATCTAATTATTAATAAAATCTAACTACAACTAAAGTTATTATTTCTTAAGTAAAGTATTTATTTTTGTGTGTAAAAGGAATAAAAAATGTGTGAAAGGAAAAAAAGGACCCCCCCCCCCAACATAAAAAACAACAAACTAATAAAAGCATTTTAAAGTAAAGGCATTCCTTTATGAAATTTATAACTAAAACTTATAAACTTGCATATTTCAACTCAAATAGGAATTATAACAAAAATAAAATTCTATTAGAGTGAAACTTCCTATAAAATAATTGTGCAATGTTATTAGACTTCTTGATTGAAAGATTAACGCCACAGGCCAGAAACTAGTCTGGGGATATTGGATGGGTGGACACTAGGTAGGAATTTTATGCACAAATCTTCTGGCATCCTTTCATTACTCTGGCTTGCACTGAGTGGCGCTACTATATGGAAAGTTTTGCCTGTTTAAATACTTTAACAGTGGAAAAAAAACAGAAAAGAAAGCTGGGAAAGCCATGTAGATTTTACATATGCTATATTTTTTTTTCAATTAATGCTTCAGAGATACTGAATTTTTTTGAAAAATTTATCAGAGGAATATAAGATTGCAACACTAATTATAACTACTCGTAATCCTAGAGCAATGCCAAGTGACTTCAAAAATAATATTGGTAATATAAAATTAGAAAAAGTCAAGAAAACACACTATGATGAATAAAATTAACCATAGAAATAGCAGTAGATAATATGTTTTGACTAAAACTATTGCAAAACAAAATAAAGCTAATTTATTGGGGGAGGGGGCATTATTTAATAATATATTTTATCAATACTTTAGGGAAATTATTTAGGGATTTTTTAGAAAAACAATACAAAGATTGAAAATACACAGTGCTTAATGCAAAGATATTTACTGGAATTAAGTTAAATGAAAATCAAAGAACATGGATATGAGAAGATATATGTAACACTTCAAGAAAATAATTCAAGTTTATAGAAAATTGTACTGGACACATTGTTAGAATAGATGGCAATATGTAATTCAACTTTCATAGTAGATCTCAAAAGATTGCGTAACAATAAAAAAGTCACAATAAGTATACATAAGATAATAAAGAATGCTAGAGTAAAGTAGGGTAAATAACAATTGTGCATTTAAGCCAATAACCATCACATGACCACCACCTCTTATGCTTGTGTATAAGTACAGTGAGTTTTGCCTGTTTTAATTGTGCATTTACTTAGCAATATAACAAAAATATGGATGCTAAATAGAGATTTAACAGTATTTAGTTAATTTCTTTACAAAAGTGATGTTGTGATAGCACTCCTATTTGACATTGTAGGTGGTGTGGTGGCACTGTCAACATTATAGTTCCACATAGTTTTAAACTGTTGTATATGTTAAATTACCATGTGCATAAGACTACAGCAATTATTTCTATCAATCTTCAATTTTTAATATATTAATTTAAAACAAAATACAAGACATTTGAACTAGTTTTCAAACGAATAATTATTTTAATCAATTTTTGTCCTGCTAATTAAAGTTGATCAAAATATTGGGGCAAAACATTAATAGATACAAGGCAGACCCTCTTTTCTGCTCTCTATGTAGGATGGAACCCAGAGGTTAAGCATTCCAAAGAATCATATTCTGACAATAGATAATATTTTAATAACCAGGTAAGTTAACTAGAATTATTTTACATAATATGAAAGATGGCATGAGAAGGGGAGGGTGGCAGTGCAAAATTTTTGTGGGGATGAATGGTGGTGGTATTTTTTTTAAATAGCATTAAAAACGTACATACTTAAAAATTAACTTATTTGCAGATATTTTCTATTTCTACTATAAATTTTGGAGGATTTTCCAAAATATAATATAAACATTTTTGATAAAAAAATTAAAAATTAAACAATATTTTTTTAAACATTAATATGTTTTATTTTAGCTTGTGTTTTATTCTCCTGGTTTATTTTACAGAAATTAATGAATAAAATGTCTAAGACATTTCATGAACACGTTAAATGATAAAGCCATATTTACAAATTTTTCTTGCAAAAGTGCTTACATGGAATAAAATGTATTTTAATTCACAAGTTTTATTTCATATAATGGTGCAATGCTATATAGATATATTCATTATGATTTTAAAAAACAACCGTTTTTTAAATAGAAATGCTGTTAGAATATATATTAATAAATATTTTTGAATTAATTTTGAATCAAACATGTTTTGTTTTTATTCCTTTTAGCCAAAAATTTTCAGATTTAAAAAAATGATCGATTTCTACTTCATTTTCAAAAACAGATAATCATATACTCTAGAATTTTAGCTTTATTGTATTTGTGAATGTACTATGAAATTCTTGACATTAAATTTGCTTATGGCTCTCTATAATTGTTAACATTATAATTCTGGCAATCAAGTATATAATCCAAATATGCTTGATTGTTTTCTTTAAGCTGATTCTTAGAATTGTTAATTTATTTATGAATAAAAGTCATTGAAAATCTATATCAAACTATTCATAATAAAAAATATTTTTCTATGTAAATTAAGTAAATAGTAAATACCGATATGTTTTTGTAACAATTATCTTTTTTTGTTGTTTATAAATAATTTTTCTATTTGAATTTGCAGTTGTGATGAATTTATCACTTAATTGATAATATTTCTCTAGTATATTTTTCACTACACCACTTTCTTCCAGGTAGGGATTGGCTTCTAGCTACTTTTAATATCTTGTGGAGGATGTAATCACAAACATAACCAAAGACATGTGAAAAAATGATCTCCAATACGGGAAATGAGAATATCAAATAAACTGAAGTTGCTATTAGATCTAGAAAACAAATACGTATTTGAAATATTTGTGATAGCAGTGACTAACCTACTCAAGTTGCAATGGATGTCATAATGAGGACTCTTTTAAGTTGGGTGCAACATTTCTTTTTACAGCCATGTGTTCTTCAGTAAAATATTTTCAAACTCTTAATGCACTAAAATCAAAATTAAAGAGTATACCCTTTTCTCAAAACAATTTGATCAACAGTGAATCCTATATATAACGGAGTCTTTGCTTTTTTATAATATTACATATGTATTTTGTGCTACATAAATAACTCTATTAAAGCATTATTTAATGATGTGGGATTCCAACTCAGACTTTCACACATCCCTCAACTCTCCATGCCATCTCATATTGCTGACCCACCTGATCATTCACATGTTGAAAAGATAAATAATCACCAATATATGTATTTCATGCTAAACCAGCAATCATCAGTTGGTCTGGTTTTTCATGAAATACTTATATTGGTGATTATTTATCTTTACAATATGTGTGTGATCAGGTAGGTCAGCAATATAAGATGGCATGGAAAATTAAAGGTTGTGTGAAAGTCTGAGTTTGAATGCTGCATACATTACATATATATGAAGGTTTAAATCTGTATAGTGTATTAATTTAAAGTAGTGATTAATAAATATGTTAATAAGACAATTTTATCTTAATTTTTTTTTTAAAACAATAAAAGATAAAAATAATTGTAACGAGTAAACTATAAATATGACTTAAATCATATACTCATTAATTTGAGAATATAAAAAAATATATTTAATAAAAAGAATTACGGCCTATTTAATCCACTATTTTTATTATTTGTAGGTTTATACAACATTGCAATTACAAGATATATATTATAATATCTACTAAGAAACATAATTTCAATTTCAAAAAATACATAAATAATATTATTTTGTTTCTAAAAGTTCACACAGCATGTGGGCAATTAATCTTCATTTCCAATTAATTATCCTTTGTTAATATTGTCGTCACGTGAAAACATAATAAATAAAAATATTTTATACAAAGGTTTTAGAAACAGCCATCAAAAATAAAAAAACATATTATTTAAATTTTTTTACATTATTTTTTTCAATAATTTGTTAAATATCTTTCTCTCATTTGCTACAAACCATTAAATATTTCTATAGTAAGTGATATAATTGTAATATAGTATTATCTATTTTGTACTAAATTTTTCTACTTTTATTATCAAAAACTCTGATTTTTTAAATTTATTTATAGATTTTATTATAAAATTTTTAACGCTTTGTTTTTTATTACAAAAAATGTTCATAGCCATAGTTTTCTTGTAGAGCATATAAACATTTTATATTCTTTTTTACAACGTTCTATTGAAAATATTCTACCAAAAGATCAACTCTCGTCTATTCTTTCCTTCCTAATTATCTTTATCACCACAATAAAAAATGCCCCCTCCCCTATTGAAATAGTGTCAACATTGGAATGTGTTTAAAGTTTTCATAACCATTTTTGATGGAACCTCTGTGTTGATGCGGAGACAGCATTCAACAAAACAGTGAAAGAATACCAGTCTTCAATAACGTTTTTACTGGAGCACAATATTTATGTATATATGTACAACGAGTTTGCTAATAACACTAACCAAGTTTTTATGAGAAATGCTACAAGGGAAAGCATTTATAAATTTCTATCCAGAACTATCACTATCCCCAAACCGGTTTTGATCTGTTGGCTCTCCTCAGTGAGTCATTAAAATATTCAGACACTAGATCTAAAATACCAACTCAAGGCCAGCACTTATCTAATATTTAAATATTAAGTAGAAAATATGAATTTTTTAGACACCTATATGTCTTCAAATCCAGCTATCCAACTTAAATAGCTATATGAGTCTGAATAATGTTCAGCTTTACCATATATTAATAGCATTAGCAATATAACATTGCCAATAGCCTTTAAAGCAAAAACTATAATAGTAAAAAAATAGTAAATTAGGTTATATATATATAAATTGCAAAATATAATATATACTGTAATATATAAGGGATTCGAACTCTGACTTTCACATGACCCTCAACCCTCCATGCCATCTCATATTGCAGACCCACCTGATCACACACATGTTTAAAAGATAAATAATCACCAATACATGTACTTCATGCTAAACTAGCAATCATTAGCTGGTCCAAATTACTATCTCCACACATATATACAATCAGTGCTCAGCTTTATTAAGCATCACATGATCACTATCTCTTATACTAGCACATAATTGTTTATAAACAAAGCAAAACTCTCCATACAGTAGTGCCAATCAGAATAATCAATGAATGCCAGAAGGCTTATGCATAATATTCCTAAATGAATGGGTGCTGAACTGAGTTCAGACCCATATGACTATATAAGCTATTGATCTTAGATTGAAAATATTTTTGTGTTTTCAATTTTATTCTCATAGTTTTGTAGTTATGTAGAGATAAAAGGTGGGTGTTGGAGGGTTGCATTAGATCCTAAGATCTAGGTGCAGTGCTCTCAGATCCAAAGCTCCTCACTGATGATGGCCACAAGCCAGAAACTAGTCCGGGGATATTGGATGAGTAGGCATTAGATAGAGATTTTATGTACAAGCCTTCTGGCATTCATTGATTACTCTAGTTGGCAGAGAGTGGTACTACTGTATGGAGAGTTTTGCTTTGCTCAGCTTTATATTAAGAAATTCTGAAGTTTGAATCACTTATATATTACAGTATATTTGTGCAGGTGTGTGTAAGCCTGTACAATGTATTAAAATATAATATACTAAATAAAAATGAGGAAACAATTGATTTAAAAATGAAAAAATACATTGTGTAAAGACACCAATATTGAGAGAGTAAATAAGGTGACATTTATTATAATAAAAAAATTATGCAGATAAAATCGAGTGTAATTTTGATCAAACAGAGTTTAGTTATTCAAATGAATAGAAATAATCAAATGTCAATAATTTAATTTTTTTCTATAATTTTTATAGTGATTAAAAATGTTAGATATATAGAATGGTTTTGATCACATGAAACTTCAATTTAAATTGTTGTACGTTTTGATACTACAATTAGTCGATCATTTTTTTCCATATGTCATAGCATCGGTCGAGCGGTGAACCTGCAACAACCATCAGAAACCAACTGCTTGCTTGCAAGGTGGCTGCACTGATCTCTCATCTAACAATGCTTGACTAGTCGATCATTTTTAAACAAAAGCATACAATGTGTAAATTTGAACAAAGAGACAAAATGAAGAATCAAATTATTCAGTGAGCTTTTATGGTAAGACTAAAGTTAGTTTATCTACCACCTTAGGCAACATTTTTTTTTGTTTTATAATGAAGAAAACTCTACAAATTGTCCTCAAAAACTTAGTATTGCATGCAGTAAATCAAATAATAGAAAGAAAAGTTAACAGGGTCTCATACACTGCTAATTAGGATATGTATTAAGTCATACTTTAGGGAGTGTGCAATTGAGCATGCTCTAAAATTTTAATCATTCATTACTGCTTTTTAAAATTAGGTTTTGGCAACTGATTGCTCTGAATCTGGTGTTCAATAACAAAAAACAATGGCCAATTGTTAATATTTTATATTCCATCTATTCTGGTAAACACATTGAAAAACATTATGATTTATATACACATGTATATATATTATTGTTAAAAGGAGGTTGCCTTGACAACAGTTTGAAATTTTTGATTTTTATTGATATTAGGATTGTCTAAGTGTTGATTGGTTTTAATGATATATATATATATATCTTTATTGTTAAAAGGAGGCTGCCTAGACAACAGTTTGAAATTGTTGATTGTTATTGATATTGGGATTGTCTAAGTGTTGACTGTTTTTAATGATATATATATAGCATTGAGGGAGTGATGGATATAATTATATTTTTATACTCTGTCTTTGTAACTATTAATATAAAAAGTAGTAAGTCAGAAATTAATATGTTCAGTGTAATAAATATTAAAATATTATCCTTCTATAAGCTGTTAAAAGTGATTAGAAACCAGTTCTTAGTTTATCTGAAAGTGATATAGTGAAATTTATTGAACTGTTAATAAGTGCTTTGACATTTAAATTTTAATATCTCTATAAAAATACAATTATATTATTATTTAACAGAGATTTAGAGTTTATATATGATCTAGAGATAATATTTTATTTAATAAATGATTAATTAATAATTCATTTATATGGAGCAGTTGGTATAAAAATCATAAATACAGAAAGTTTGACACAATGGATGATGTAAACACATGGATTAAATGATGAGTGCTGATTTAGCTTTGAATGCACAATTTGGAGAATATTTGTTTATGTTTAAATCTCTTTATTTGTATGTTTCAGAAAATTATGTATAGTTGGAAATTTTAAATATATTTATATGTGATGTTAAATTGTACCATGTGTTTAAGTTTAATTTACTTGAAAAGTGAAATAGTTTCAAAAATACATACATATTGAGAGAAGATGGTCTGGATTTCTAAGCTGATGAATAGAAGTGAAAAGACAGAGTTGTGATGAGAGATGCACTGATGAAAACAACAAAACTTGAATATATTTATAACAGATTCCAATTGTTATTTGGAAAACTAGAACCTGTATCATTAGTACATTCGTTTTGATGTTTATTATACACTAAACAGGACATTTTATATGACTATTATCAAGGAGTATATATAAACATTGCTTGCTATATGATACATCATGTCTATAGTTATAGACACGTAAATTTTTTTCACATATTTTTTATTATATATAAAACTAACAAGAGATTAGTTTAATAGTTACCATTTTAATAATTTTGTTTACAAAAGAATTCTCCTAATAATTGAGTTTCCAATAATTAATCATAAAACAGATATGAAATAAACCTAACATTAATAGAAACTTGATAAATTTTTAAAGACTCTATTTCATAAGAATATAATGCTAGATAAATTCATCTAATGATAGATATTAGTAATGGCATTTAAAGGAAGTCTAGTATATTGGATCTATATATTAAAGTCAAAAGTTAGTATAGTATATTTAATGAATGTAATTTAAAAAAAAACACGAGTTTGGGGTCTTTATAAAAAAATACAATTCATTAAAATTTTTCAAATCTTTTGTTAAATATAAATTTAAAAATTTACTGCAAATAATTATGAATAATTTAAAATATTTTATAAAAGAAATTTTTTTCACTCTTTTGATATGTTATTTTTTTTTTTTTACAAAAAATATAGCTTTTTTTAAAAACAAAAACAGTAAAGATTTGCAACATTTGCACATGCGCTGTAATAATTTTATAATTACTCTACAGGATGTAAATAAATTGTGCACAAATAATAATTTATAGTATATTAATAGTGTATTTCGTTATAAAATAGCCTTCTATTACGTTAAGTGCAATGGTAAAATGATGAACTCAAAAATTAAATCTCTCTGAAACAAATCTCAATTTTGTCACTTCTAATGTTTTTCCATGTATCTTCACAGTCATAAACTATGAGATTAAATTTTTTACAAGTCTGTTAAAAACAACATCAGTAGAAACTAATTAGCAATATTATTGCTTTATTAATTGTGATTAGCATATTGAAATGTGGTATTCAGTTCCATTAAATAACAATGATCTTTTAACGATTGAAATTTAAAATAAAATTTGCTGAAAAATTTTGGGGAAAATGTCTCAAATCAATAATTACATACCAATTTTAAAAGGAAAAACTTTTGGAGCAAAAAAAATGAAATTATAACAAAAGAAACAAATTTCCAATTAAACAGATCCTAATACCAACAGCAACCTCACTTGACTTTAGATATCTCTCCAAAAGCATTTATCTTTGTGCTAATCTAAAATCATGTAGCCAATAAATATCACATGATCACAATTTCCTACACTTGATCATAACTGTTATTAGAACAGGCAAAAGTCTCTATAGATATTGCAACTCAGTGCAAACCAGAGTAATCAATGGATGCCAGAAGGCTTGTGCAAAAAATTGTCACCTAGTTCCTACACATCCAATATCCCCAGACTAGTTTCTGGCTTGTACACTGCTCTCAGATCCAAGGCTCTTCCCTGATGAAGGCCACAAGCCCAAAACTAGTCTGGGGATATTGGATGATTAGGCACTAGTTGGGGGATTTTATGCACAAGTCTTCTGGCATCCATTGATTACTTTGGCTTGCACTGAGTGGCAGTACATATAGAGAGGATTTTCCTATTCTAAAATCATGTACTGTAAAATTGAATAATTAGAATATAACATTTAGTGTAGTGCTACAAAATTCTCATCTCAGATTACCCAATTTCTTGCTTTTTTCTTCATCACTAAAAATTAAGATACAAAGTTGAAATACTTATGAATCTAGCAGTGAATTTTCACTCTTTTATACTATTTAAATTATTAATCTGAAATTTAACAACAAAAAAAAAAACACCTAAAGTTTCGCATCAAGGCCAATTCACATTTTTGGAATCTCCATTTTATAACTTCTGCTCCTTGGCTAGAAAATTTAATCTAACTAATAACAATACATGACTTTTCATTTATTAATGCATGTGATTCCCACAACAATTGTCTTTGCTGTATTTCAGAGCCATATACTGTAAGCATGAGTAAACAACAGATGCCAAATAGTTGAACAGTATTTTAAATTATAACAGAATAAATAAGAGTAACTTTTTTTTTCATTAAAGAAAAAATAGGCTCCAGTGCATATGAAATTATAATGCACTTCTACAAGTAGCAATAGTTTTCTTATATTATAATATTTTCTTTTATTTTTCATCCATTGCATTGACATGTTTCTGAGCAAAAAAGATTCATAAAATTTGTAAACCTCTTAATATAAAATGTTTTCATCAACAAGCACATAAATTGTGCTCTAGGTTTGTTATTATTATTGTTACCATCATCAGGTTAATATCAATACTTAGTGAATGTATGAATAATGCTTTAATTATTTATTATATTTTCATTAAAATATAATAAATAATTAAAATAGGATTAAGGCAGGTGCCACAATGGACAACAATTCTCATCAATATTAATATATATATATATATATATATATATATATATTGTTGCTACATATATAAATGAATATCTTTACTAAACTCTAGACTATCATCTCTTATAAGATAGAACTACAATGATTACTGAACAAATTAAACATTCTAAAATCTATTATTTATATTGATGATGTTTGGAATGAATTAAACTGTACCTTAATTGATGTTCATTTTATTATTATTATTATTATTATTATTATTATTATTATTATTATTATTATTATTATTATTATTATTATTATTATTATTATTATTATTATTATTATTATTATTATTATTATTATTATTATTATTATTATTATTATTATTATTATTATTATTATTATTATTATTATTATTATTATTATTATTATTATTATTCTTGTTGTTGTTGTTATTGTTATTGTTATTATTATTATAGTTAGTCAAATAATATAAGCAATAAACAGGCTTTGAAAAACTTGATTTTTTTTAATTAAAAGAAATGAATTATACATGAGATTCTTAAAATTTACATAGAATGATTATAAACAAAGGGAATTGACATTGTTTACGAAAGATATACCTGAGGCAATGAAAAGTTTATACTAAGCACAGGGTATTAACCCCTTGTCTAAAGTGAACTTAAATCAGGTGTCCCTAAACAAAGAATGAGGTGTCAGCAGCTTGTCTCTGTCCTTGATTCTGCCAATTATGTCAGTATAGATTTGACTAATCTGTGGTTGGTATGGAAAAAAAGATATTTGCATATCCTGAGTCAAACTGAGAAAAACAAGAAGGTAGCAAGTCTAATGATGGAGTATTTTTGATGTCTCTCTTGAACGTAATATTGTTGGTATTTTATTAACTAGATATGTTCACATATTAAAAATTATCTAAGAATTAATTTTGCTGTATAGAAACAAGACAGGAAAAAACTCAAACAGTACCATAATATAAAATCCCAATTTCCAGTCTAATTAGGTATTACAAATCCTGTTTGATGCAGATAAAATACAAAAATTTGTCATTTAAAGATAGGAATTATATATATATATATTATACCAGGTTCGATCCATTGTTGAGCTTACTTAGTCTGTAAGCTTGGTCTTCAACCTTATTTATAATACATTTATAATCTTATTTAATTATAAATATTGCACGAACGAACCGACACATTCGAGAAAAGTGGAAAATATTATTGATAGCTTTATCTGTCAATAATACCCACAATCAGATGGAGCTATGCAACGCATAACATGATAACATTTCCAGATTGTGTCCCACCTCGGCTACTATATTCAAACCCCTACTATCCAAACACTTTATTTGTTTCGGAGTAAACTCTGGGCACCAGCTAGTCTAAGACTAACATGTTCAGACAGTAGGTCCATAATCCAGAGATCAAAAAATCCCTTAACTTGCTCCACTACTTGTAATCCATAACAAATTATAGTTCCAATTAGTGGTGAAAAAAATTGACTGACAAATAAAGTTTTAAGTTTAAAGACAATTTATTTTAATTAACATTTGTTACACTAATTTTAAATATTTTATAAATCTTATTTACTATTATAACACATGCACATATATAATTCGCACACTAGAATATCTTATGAGAAAGCATTAAATAATATTTGAAATTTAACATACAATGAAATCAATATACTAGCACATGAATACACACAACATTTTAAACACACATATTAATAGTTCATCTATGTATGCAATAGAGTTCTTAAACTTGACTCTTGAAGTTTTACAAATGTGATGGCTACTTAAGAAAAATGTTATTACCTAGGATTTTGAACGTGGATACTTCTTGCTGTTTACTGCTTCTAATTAAATATTTCTAACCCGTTAGATTTGAAGTTTTCTTGTGGAAATTTGATGCTGATTATTCTGAGGCATTTTCTTTAAGACAAGTAGATATTGAGCAGCTTCAGGTTCTATGCAGGTATCACTTTTATTGGGTAGATTGGCTGTTTTCATTGGACTTCAGGCTGGAGAAAGTTGTATGTTTTCCAAGGTTTTAACACTGCATTCTTGATTCTGGATATATCATAAGTTGACTGATATAACTCTCTCAAATGCAACTTAAACTCAACTGAAACTCAACTAATTATCCGTTAAAAAAAAATTGTCTATTTATACATGAGGTGTATTTTCATTTTGATATCCTCCAGCAATATCTGTTGTCTAAGTTCTTTTCATTAGTAGCTAATCCTTTGAAGATAAAGTTTTTAATCCTGTTGTTTTTTACATTTGTGATTAGTAACCAATTGCTGAACTTGTTGTTTTATATTTTTTATTAATAGCCATCGCTGAGTGTTTTTTAATTTTTTTAACCCTCATTTATTCATAATATTTAATACGCCTATATTTATTACATTTACAGTTGCACGCACATATATAATTTGAGATCCATTCACTATTTAGTTTTAAGGTGACCTTTTTTTTTAACTTAAATAAAAAGAGATTTATGTTTGTAAACTTTTAACTTGTATTTTAGCTAATAAAAAAAACTCTTTAACTTCTTTTATGAAACTTTTAGCTTGATGCTTCTAAATGAACCCCCTCCCCCCTTTTCATTAAATAACTGTAACTTATTTCAAAACTCTTAAACTTTTACTTTTATGTTTTCTTTTATGAAAGATTTTTATTTTAATAATTTTTTAAACAAAATTATTATGTGCCAACACAATGTTGGTACATTACACCACCCTCTGTTTGAGAGTAAAATGTGTCATTTTTGACCATTTTATCTCTGGCAACTATAATTCTTAAATCTAAAGATTTATTAATTTACTAAGTTTACTTTAGAATATTTTTCACTTTACATACTAAGGTCAATCTTTAATTATACTTTACTTCTTTCGATGCTGGCAACATTGCTTACAATGGACTTAGTCCTGGATAGTGACCATGAGGACAATCTAAATTTGTGGCACAGAGATCTTTGGAGATGAGGCGGATCCAGATTCACTGGCTTATACCAACTTACCCATATGAAAATGAAGCTTCAGGTGCCGGTTCTTTTGACTGGACTTTGACAAAGAAAAGGTTGCTGTGAATGGTAGGATTTATCAGCTGTCCATTACATCTTACACTTTGGAAACGAGATATGAGATATGGGAATTCTGCCCTGAAAATGTGACTTATGACTTACTCTGGTTGTCCCCACTGCACATTTTAAAAGAAGATTGATCTCTGATAAGTCTGGTATGGGTGCTAAATTTTATTCAGTTGACAGCTTTAACTTATCCTTATCTAAAACTTATTTCAACACTACCCTCATTCCATTTAATTTTGAACCTTTATACATTCCTAATATAACTTAGATTGACTTTATCTTTTATTTGTTAAACTTACAATATTATTTTAAATTCAAAAACTCTATTATTTTTAGACCATTATGAACATTATTCTACATATTTATTTAATCTTACAATACTATTCTAAACTATCATGGACATCAGTTTACATATTTATTTATATTACGATATTATTTTTAAACCATTACTTTAACTTCTTTTTTTAACATGTGGATATTCAGAAAACTATTTTATTTTATTACGATCCTTTATTATACAGATATTTTTTTTATTTTATTTGACTTGATTGCTTTAAACCATTTATTGCTTTCCTTTTATTAACTTACGTATATTCAAAAACAAACCTTTATTTTATTACACTACTTTATTACCTTATGCAGATATATTATTTCTTTTCCATTATCTTATTTATTTATTTAATCCTACAAACTATACTTTTAAGTCATTCATTTGACCTATTTATTTAACTTGATTTTATTTATTTTTTATTTATTTATTTGAGCTGTTTATTTATGATCCATTTTCTTAATTAATATGTGCATGGAGAAAAAACATTTTTTATTCAATGAAGCCTCCTTGTTACCATTTTATGAAACACCTCATTTTAACTTTACTTTTAATTTTAACTAGTGACATTCTGATTCAGATTAATTACCTATGACAAAATAATTATTTTACTCATAATCCATTTCCGGTCATCGTTGTTTTTATGTACTTTAATATTCCATCCTTTAACTAACTCCTAAACTATGTCAGGTGGTTCTTTCTTTCTTTCTACTAATTCACTAACATAAATTATACTCCCTATCATCATATCTATCCCTCGATTAAAATTTGTTGCTTTATCTCTTTCCCATTCTGTTCTATTTTCTGCTTTATAGATTGGAAAACCTTTAAACTTAGCAGACCTCTGTATTTTTCTTATCCATGAATATTTTTTCCTATTCTTTCTTTTCATTTTAATCCTACACTTAAGATGAACCTTTAAGTTAATCTTTTTAAATTTTTGTGAAAACTTTTTTATGCTATTTTCTACCTTTAACTTATGTCTCTCTTCTATTTCTTGATCTATATTTTTTCCCACACTTTCTGTCTTAGCACTATCCTGTTCTACTTTAATTTCTATCTCTATTTCAGTCTTCTCTGTTTCAATGCTATCTATTTCTAATTCAATTTTCGTGTCTTTTATCACCTCAACTTCCTGACTTTCTTCATTAAAATCTAACTCTATAATTCATTGGCTCTTCTCTACCTTTACTGTTATCTCACATCTTATTTCTCTTACTTCTGCTCTGAGTTCATTAATTTTTCCTTTGACTTGATTAATTTCTTCCTTCAATTGTGCTTTGAGCTCTTGTTGGCTTTGTTTAAATTTCTGACACAATTCTTCTTTGAACTCTTGCATCATATTCATCATCATTTTCACCATCATCTGCATCTCAGATACTTCTATTTTCTTTTTCATTTTTAAAACAATATTTAAATATGAGCCGTTTATTTATTTTCTTACATGGAACATACAGCTAACTCCACCCCCTTGTCCTTTTCTCTACCCATTATTAATGCTTTAGCTCCACCCAAAATATCTAACTGTCATTAATTTAAAAGAATAATTTATTTTAAATAGCATAAATGTCAAAATCTCTTTTTATTTAAAGAAAAAAGTTTTCAGTCAATTCTTTTTTTTTAATTAAACCATTTTAACATATGTAATTTGGCTTTTGTATAAAAAAAATTTTCAAACAAGAAACAAAGTATTTAATTACTATTGTTTCTTAGGTTCATCCCCACCTTGGGCACCATTTTGTACCAGGTTTGATCCATTGTTGAGCTTACTTAGTATGCAAGCTTGGTTTTCAACCTTATTTATAATACATTTATAATCTTATTTAATTATAAATATTGTGTGAACGAACTGGCACGTTTGAACAAAGTAGAAAATATTATTGATAGCTTTAGCTGTCAATAATAGCCATGATCAGATTGAGCTATGCAACACATAACACGATCACATTTCCAGATCGTGGCCCACTTTGGCTGCTAGATTCAAACCCTTACTATCCAAACACTTTATTTGTTTTTGAGTAAACCCTGGGCACCAGCTAGTCTAAGATTAACATGTTCGGACAGTAGGCCCATAATCCAGTGCTCAAAAAATCCCTTAACTAGCTCAGCTATTTGTAATCAATAACAAATTATAGTTTCAATTAGTGGTAAAAAGAATTGACCGACAAATAAAGTTTTAAGTTTAAAGACAATTTATTTTAATTAACATTTGTTAAACTAATTTTAAATATTTTATAAATCTTATTTTCTATTATAACACACACACATATATAATTCACACACTATAATATCTTATGAGAAAGCATTAAATAATATTTGAAATTTAAAATACAATGAAATCAATATACTAGCACATGAATACACACAACATTTTAAACACACATATTAATAGTTCATCTATGTATGCAATAGAGTTCTTAAACTTGACTCTTGAGGTTTTATGAATGCAATGGCTACTTTAGAAATAATAAAACTTTTATTACTTAGGATTTTGAACATGGATACTTCTTGCTGTTTGCTGCTTCTAATGAAATATTTCTAACCAGTTAGATTTGAAGTTTTCTTGTGGAGATTTGATGCTGATTATTCCAAGGCATTTTCTTTAAG
The DNA here is from genome assembly GCA_028023455.1 of Epiperipatus broadwayi. Lineage (NCBI taxonomy): Eukaryota > Metazoa > Onychophora > Udeonychophora > Euonychophora > Peripatidae > Epiperipatus > Epiperipatus broadwayi. Next base: position 414,279 of record JAQFVV010006406.1, on the reverse strand, counting down.
ACAATTAGATATTGAGTGGTTTCAGGTTGTTATGCAGGTATCACTTTTATCGGGTAGATTGGCTGTTTTCATCAGACTCCAGGCTGGAGAAAGTCGTATGTTTTCCGAGGTTTTAACACTGCATTCTTGTTTCTGGATATATCATAAGTTGACTGATATAACTCTCTCAAATGCAACTTAAACTCAACTCAAACTCAAGTAACTGTCCGATAAAAAAAATTATCTATTTATACATGAGGTGTGTTTTTGTTTTGATATCCTCCAGCAATATCTTTTGTCAAAGTTCTTTTCATTAGTAACTAATCCTTTGGAGATAAGCTTTTTAATCCATTGTTTTTTACATTTGTGATTAGTAGCCAATTGCTAAACTTGATGTTTTATATTTTTAATTAATAGCCATCGCTGAGTGTTTTTTAATTTTGTTAACCCTCATTTATTCTTAATATTTAATATGCATACATTTATTACACTTACAGTTGCACACACATATATAATTTGAGACCCATTCACTATTTAGTTTTAAGATGACCTTTTTTTTTAACTTAAATAAAAAGAGATTTATGTTTTTAAACTTTTAACTTGTATTTTAGCTAATAAAAAAAACTCTAACTTCTTTTATGAAACTTTTAGCTTGATGCTTCTAAGTGAACCCCCCTCCCCCTTTTAATTAAATAACTGTAACTTTTATTTCAAAACACTTAAACTTTTACTTTTATGTTTTCTTTTATGAAAGATTTTTATTTTAATAATTTTTTAAACAAAATTATTATGTGCCAACACAATGTTGGTACAATATATATATATATATTGTGACCTTCTGGTTTGGCACCAGAAATAGTCATTGTAGTAGTGTGGTAGTATATCAGTAATATCTGCTATAATCCTCTTAAAAAAAAAAAAAGAAATAACGTGAAATTTTTAAAAAAATTTATTTTGACTTAAAACTGTAATCAATAGTAGGTGCAGGTGTAATTAAAAGATTTCTTAAATGTTTGGTATCTTATTTTAGGGTATAATCAGTAATAGAATAGGGGGGTGGCTTGTTTTATGTATAGTCAATATAGTTTAAGTTGATACTTACTTGTTTTATTAGCTCATAAAGCAGTATTCAGTTTTGTTAGAATGATTTTCTGGTCCATTTGTTTTGTACATATTAAATTTATAGCATAAACAGTAAGATATGTTTCACTCATCATCATTTACATTGTCATTTCAGTCAGTATCAGTGTAATACCTATAGCATATTATTACTAAATATTCATGCATTACCCAACTTCATTTTTCATTCACATGTTTCATTAAGTCATTAAATATCCCACATCACATTCAAATATTTAATTATATCAATAATAGTATTAAAAAACTAACTTAATTACATTTTAAATAAATCAATAAATTATGGACAAGTGAATTATATAATGACAAATACTGTAAAATATTTTATTTATTAAAACAATTGTCATTAATTTTATTCTACTGCTTTAAAACATTTAATTATTAATTTAATTTTTTTTCTTTCATTTATTTAAAAGACGAAATAATTTTTTTTTCATCTCTATTTTTTTTTTTACTGTCTCGAGTTTTTTGCATAAATTAAGAAGGTTTGTAAGTGGGAGGGGCGAGTTGACAGTCTTTTTCTGATGATGTAACATTATCGCAAACAATTGGAAGATAACTATATGATGTAATTATTATTAAAAAAAGTTATAAAAAGTCAATACTTATTACTTTTAAGGGGCATTCTACTATTATCACTTTGAAGGGCAGTCTATTATTACTTTTGAAGAAGTCAGTCAATTAAAACTTTTACGAGAGCAGTTATAGCTAACCAAGCACAGCTATAAATAATTTATTTAGCAAAGTTTAGTAGTGAAATTATATTTTTCTCTTCCAGAGTGCAAGTTGAAACTTTAATTATGTTATTTGTTTGCAGAATGTGCACTTAAAAACTACTAGAAGATATGTCAATTCACTCCCAGCTGATTGTTCAAATTGTTCCAATGTTATGCTAAAATACATGTGTTATATTTCATTATTCAAGATAAATTATTACTTAAGAAATGGGAATGTTTAATAGGACTGTTAAATTGTTTTATTTAAATTTAAAATTAACAGGGAAGGATGAAAGGATATTTGTTTATTTTATAACAATTAAATTTTTAAGGTTTAATTATAATATGAAGAGAAGAATTGCCACGTGTTTCATGTGTGTATTGGAAAAATGTGAACTTTCATTGAATGTTCTCAGAATTTTAACGTACAAATTTCATGCTAAATATAAAAGAAAACTCAAAATTTAAAATATATACAAGGAATATGTAATTTATTTGTCATATGTCTTAGACTAGCGTCTTAACTATTTCTATTTTTACCGTTGGAAAAGAAAAATATAAAATTAAATATGTCATTAAATGTACTTTAATAATTATGTGTTCTTCTAAACTAGTAGGAGGAAGGAAATTATAGGTGTATAAAGTTATGTGACATTGCTGTATGAATATTACCAACGAGTTTATCTGAGTAAATGTTATTAATTGAAGAACTACGTATATTTCTGAATGGCTTATGATTGTGAAATTAAGTATTTAATATATCCTAGAAGTAAAATACAAACTTCTATTTTACTTACGTTATGAAATATATTGTTTAATTAAGGAAATTCATTATTTTCAACGTTAATAGCAATTCATTAGTGGAAAACTAAAAACATTGAATATGCTTTTACTGATTCAACAAAATATTATTTTATTTCTCCTGCAGGAAATGTATTGTTTGATGCATCGATATTTATCTTTGTGTGTTTACTGTTTAATATTTGTCTTGTGCAGTATAATTATTTTCCTTATCTTTTTGAAAACATGACAAGGAAAGTCGTGTATAAACTTTCGTTTCATTTCGTTTGGAAAGAAAAAAGAAGAGAACTTTATTTTATGTAATGGTATTTAGATAGATAGTATTAGTTAAGGAATGTTTTATTATTTTAAATATGTTTATTATATGTATTATATTATTTTCTACAAGAACGTCTCAAATCGCATAATAAAAAAATATATTATGCTGGTAATTTTATTTTTATTATTATTATTTTAATAAGATAAGTTTGGTCGTGCGTGTGTTAATAATTCCCGCACATAATAAACCAATGGAAGAGTCCATTCAAAGGGGTGAATAATTATTTTAAAAAAGTTCATTATGTCAAATCTTACCGAATGTATTTCGTTTTATAAGTTGGCAAAATAATTATTTTCAATGGTTATTTTATCCATAACATACAATTTCATTATTTATTTAGGTTCAATTTAACTACTGATTCGTGCCAATATTAATGTATTATATTATTAAAAAAAATTATTCGTCTTGTTTTATCCATAGTAATTAATATTTTATTCTCTAATTGTTTTTTGAACATTACCAAATCTGAAATATTATCAGATATGAGATATTTATTCTTTATTAATTCTAGCAGTAATAATTAATATTTTAACAGTAATTCTTTGCATACTGCGATTTTAAATGGTCTGTATATCTTATGCTTATACGTGTGTGTGTGTCTATTATCAAACTTATTTGTAATTATGTGTAATTGCCAGTGAAAATGACTTTAGATCAATCGTATTCGGGAGGAGAGATGATCAATCATTTGAAGAATTAGAAAGTTATTTAAGAGAGAATTATTATTCCTTTGTTATGACTGAATGAAAAGTATTTTTGTGGCTATATGTTATAAAGTTTTACAATGTTTATAATATTTTATGGAATTGAATCAGTGTATTTGTTAGTTGAGTATTTAATATGGGTAGTTTTCCCAGTGCATTGTAGTGTAGTGTATGGAATTGAATATTCCTTTTCTTATCCATGTATTGGAGTATATTTTGATAGGAGTGGATTAAGTCCTCCTTTTATATTTGATATATTGAATTAAATGTGTATGAAGCTAGAGAGGTTATATTCCTAATTTTCATTTGGTGATGGGTTATTCCACCAGTTGTTTAGTCTTAAAGATAGACTTGGAAGTTATTGTTATATTTACTTGTTTTGAATTATAAATCTGTTATTCCATGTGAGTATTGGATGTTTTCCAGCTTATGCTATAGCCTAGTGTTTGATGGTTTATGATAAAAGGAAGAATAAAAGGAAAGTATAGTGTCTTATAAAACAGCTGTATTATAGTTGATAAATAAAGATTGATTGATCTTCACTTCCAACCGTATTATGATTATATTGAAATATCATAAGCAAACCGATTAGATTTATTAACATTATTTATTTATTGTCTTTGACACACAGCATAATACAGATTCATGCACAGATTGTTAATTTTAATATAAAAAAATTCATTATTAATGTAGAATTTTACTTATCATTGTAAAAAAAAAAAAACATTTGTAGTAATCGTTTAAGCTTCATCTCATTGATTTTTATCATTAAATCATAATTTGCATAAATAATTAAGCAAAGATAGGACATTAGTTAATGAATACCAAGATTTACTTTATTTTGGCAAAGCAGAACCTAATTATTCAATAGGATACTTTACTTTAAAACTACAAAGAAAAATACATTTAATTAATAGAAGTATTTATTTTCTTTGGTAAGATAGTTTAATATTATTCCAAGTTTAAATCCCCTTATTTTAATTTTATTCAAGATATTTGTAAAGTAATAATATAAAATCTTAATTTGTTTAATAATTAGAATATTAATCTATGTTGTTGTTATAAACTTTTAGTTAGTAAATGAGTGATATTCAGCAAAGAAAAAGTTGAATAAAAGGTATTTTAGTAATTAGTTACTAAAAATGTAAGGTCATATTTATTTTGTTTTATTTCTGTATAAGTTTATCAGAAATCATTGATAGTTAAAGAGCCATTTCTTTATAGCAAATAATAGGGACTTATTTAATTCATTTAATATTTCAAATAAAATGTTTACCAATCTATCAAATGTTCTAGGGAATGAAATATAGTAGATGTATAAAGTTAATGAATCATGTTGTGTTATATCTTCTTGTATAATCTGTACTCAATGATATTAATTCCCTTTTGGATTTGTGTCCATACCAACAAAAAAGTAAATGTTGATTTAACCATTTTCTATTTGATTAATAAATATTTTGTTATCTAAATTTGTATTTGGAGTTTCTTCTTTAACATTCATTCGTGTTTTACACTTCCACACATGCTTATACATTTATTTTATTTAATGTAACATAATTGTATTTTATTTAATTATAATAAATCTCTAGATATGATGATGTTGATTTCCTTGATTCAAACACTATATGAGATGCCAATTACCTACTGATCATTTTAAAAGGGTTTTGTTATTTAATTTTGTTTAGATGATGAATTGAAATCAAAATGTACCCGATTTCTTTCATTATCTAACTGCAAGTATCTAATTAGGGTATTGTTTGGTTTATAATATTATTTTTATAGTGTTAAATAATAATTTGAAGTATAGAAATGTTAGATCAAGCCATACCATAAGTTAATTCCCTGAGATCTTCAATATATCATTTAGATTAAATAATAAATTCATTTAGCCAGATTAGATTAGTGAGTAATTAAAATTTAGTAGTGATAAGTTTAGTTTGAGTTTAAATCTAGTGAGTTATACATTATAATTTCTGAAATATTATTTTTTTTATTTTATTTTAGTTATTAGTTTAATTGTATAATATGGTAGAGGTTGTTCGGTGTATATGGATGATGGGAGGAGGTGAAATATAGAGTATTATTAGTTAATTTTAGCTGGTAGAATTTACCAATTTAATTTTGTCTAGCATAGAACTTAGTAGATGTTTATTCCTATTAGTAATAATATTTTCTCCCACATCTAGTGTACATTGTACACCTCATACACCTCTGTATCCCTCAACTGAGTTAGTTTAGGTGAAAGCTTTAATTAAGAGCCTCATGAATAGATTTAGGTAAAGTTAAATAAATATTTTATTCTATGATCCATAGAATTGGCACCCCCGGGTAATTGTTAGTGTTGGTGATAGGTGTGAGGGCTTACAATATATATATATAAAGTGACTTATACCATTTGATATATAGTAATTGTCAAGCTTATAAAAGAAGAATAAGTTTACAATAAATATTCTTTGAGGCATATGAATATGCATATGAAAGACCATGTGACATTGGTGTTGGAATAGATGTTACTGTGACATGAAAATGTGTATAAAACAATTACATGCATAATAAAAGTAGAATCAAAATAGCAAAGCAAAAGTAGAATACAGATCATTCAGTCCTAATTTACTTTGCGCCCATGGCCATTTTGAAATTTAAAAATCAGCCAAAACCACCATTGACACATCCACATAATAAATGACATAAATATTGAATAAAAGTACTTTCAATTCATATTTTAGAAATTATAAGTTTGTAAAAATAATATGCTTTATTTTATTAGAGATTTTTTTTAAATTTACCTTTATAAAATATTTTAAATATGATGGTGCAAAGCACCAGAATTTGTGGAAATGAGGGAGGATAGTTTGGCCAATACAAAGGATCGTCCAAAAGATGCAGATGTCTGATGAAACCAAGCAAATAATTACCAAATACTAAAAGATTATACTATATGCCCATATGAAATAAAGCAAATTATTTTTACTAGCTTATAATTTCTAAAATATGAATTTAAAGTACTTTTATTCAATATTTAGGTCATTTATCAGTTAGATGTGCCAGCGATAGTCTGGCTGGTTTTTAGATTTCAAAATGGCCATGAGTGCACACCCAAGCCAGCATCCATTATTCTTATTAATGTTATTAAATGCAGAAAATGGAAGCTGTAATATTTTGATATACAACAATAGATGAGAGATGCTATAAACATGTAACAAAATAACATCTAGTTTAAAAGATGTTGAACTGCATTTTCTTAATGAGTTCTTATTAATTATGAGCTCATATGCAATAAATTCAGCTTAAATAAGTCATTTACAATGTGAAAATATTTAAAATTATAACCTTAGTACAATGTAAATTAGACAAATTGCTAGATAACCTAATTATTGAAAAAATTATTAAGGTGAAGCTATAGGAAAAATTAGTAGTTGTATCTATAAATTATATGAAAAAGAATATATTTCGGTATCTTAATTTACAGGTGAGTATCATGATCTATTTATTTTTCCATCCAGACCTCAATATTTGACTATTGTTCTAAATAACACCAGGCATTGGTTCAATGCAAGTGCTTAATAAATTTATTGTTTTCCCACATTTCAAATAATGGTTATAACAAACAAATCATCAATATATTACATTACTCTTTACAATGACAACATTGATACTTAATATCCCATAAGATGAAATACAATTAAAATAAGTCTTAAAATGTCAGTTCTAATTTTGAATAAAGTAGACTTCTGTTTGAATTTAATTTGTAAAAAAGTTAAATTATTTCATACAATAATTTGAAGTTAGTAAATATACTAAAACCAGATAATTTGGATTTTTTTAAATGCTTAATTTTATATTGAGAATTAAAAAATCTTATATTTCACTTTCCAATTTATGTTAATTCACTACATGAATGATCTTATTAAAAAATATTTGACTTTTATTACACAAATAATAAAATAAATTAAAGTATATTTAACGTGTGATAATAAGCTTTTAAATTAAATTAAAACTTTTTTTTCTTTTTGACAAGCCTAATATAGAAAATTCTGATTGTGACAGAGCAGGATTGAATAAATCAACATTTTCATCCTGCCATCATTAGATTTGCTATCTATGTATACAAATAAAAATAAAAATACAAATAAATTTTATTTAAATATTAATTATACATCAGTTGAAGAACAGGTTAAAATGATTATTACTAAAATGCCAATTTTTCTAAAATTCACAATACATATGAAAGAGATAATTCATCTTTCCAGTAATTTAAATAAAATAGATGTAAGAGATAAAATGATTAGGCTATGATAAGATCAAATTTACAAGACAGTTTTAACAAGTTGAGTAAATATAGAAGTATGTTCCATAATAACTAAATTTTTTGAGTGCAAATGTTACTTTATATAAAGGATCATCTAATAAAATGTGTAATATAAAATGAGAAACTACTACTATTGGGACAAAAAACAAATAAAAGCATTATTAATATTTGAATATAAATATTAGTTTTATTAAATATATAGCCAAAATGTACTCAATTTATTTTGGAATGATGTCAAATAAATTACAGTAGTAATAAAATTACAGCTATTCTGTAAAATATGGAAATAAGTTTTCACATATTTTGTTTTCTTTTATTATTTTTTGTTTTTAACTATTTGTTTTTAAATAAATATATAACGTTTACATTTAGATTTTATTTCAAAATACTAACTATTTAATGGAAAATAAAAAATGAAAAAACATCACCGGTCATTATTTTTGTTACTTTTTTGCAATTACAAAAACAATTATAAGTTGAATTTTAATAATTTAAAATGCTTTTTCACTATATTTGAATCATACTTCAGAAAAATACATCCAAATATGTAAATATTTTTCAAAATATTTTTTTGTATTAAAATACAGTTTTAATCTGAAGATTTAAATTGGTAATTTGTGTTTATTATATATTTATGTTTATTAGCATTGTATTTTAAAATTGGTATTTTATTTTTTAGACTAATTTAATTTTTTGAATATAAATTACTTTAATGAAATTTGTAAAAAACAATGCAGAGATAACATGGAAAAATTCTTTTTTCATTGAACATAAAAAAAAACAAGAGAAATCTGAAAAATAGAAGATCATACACACATAGCAATATTAGAAAAAACATCTATAAATAAATCACTACAAAACTATTAGTTGAGTTTCAAATAAATAGATCTGTACCTATTATTTATATTAACAGTTAATAGGAAGCTCTATACTAAAACAAATATTTGTACTTAAAACATAATTGGTTAGAAAAATGAAGAAAACATTTACAACATTTACATTTAAAATGAGATCTGTATCAACAAGAATGATTATTACAATATTTTGAAAAAAAAAAAAGAAAACCATTTTTTTAGAAAAACATTTTACTAATCTAAATTGACAGATACTGAAAGAAAATAGTTTCAGAATTACTAGAAAAATATAGTGTATGTTATCACAGCATGAAGGTTGTAACAAATGTGAATGGAAAAAAAATCTGGTTTCAATCTTGTGAAATATAAAGTCATTAGTCTTTCTTCTCAAAATATCATATTAATTCAAATATTTTACATAAATAGCATTATGTATATTAAAGTCAACAAGAATTATTCCCTTCTTAGTGTCAAATCTCCATAACATTTATTACAGAGTTCTAAAATGGAAGTGCTAAAATAAATTGTGTAAAAAATGTTAGAATCAATGGTGAAACAATGGGAATAGTATTCTGTTGCTTTCATACTCAAGCTGCCTTCAGGAAAAAAAAAAGTAATAAGACTACATATGAAAAGGATATTTAAAATGCATAAATTAACAATTAGACCTATTAATTAAAATATGTTAAATAAATAAATTATTAAGAAACGTGAATAGACAATTGATATATATATATACTATAATGAGCTCGCAAATAGCTCTTAACAAGTTTTTCAGAATATCCCCAACCTCAAACAGTTTTTGCTATTGGCTTCCACAATGAGGTGCTAGGATATTTAAGCATTAGATTTAAAATACCAGGCCAAGCCCAACACTTTTATCTAATAAATAACTATTAAGTAGAAAATCTGATATTTTCAGACATTCAATTGTCTTCCAATCCCATGGAATTTAACCAAGTTCAGATACACTATATATTAATAGCTTTACCAGTATAAATCATCAAAGCCTTAATAGCAAAAGATAAAATTACAAAGAATTCAAGTCATATGTCACATGACCAAATTTAAGAAGCTTGTATTACAAATGATATAGATTTTTTGCTATTAAGGCTTTGATGATTTTACATTGATAAAGCTATAAATATATGGTGTATCTGAACTTGGTTCAGCCCCATATGGCTATTTAAGTTACATAGCTGAATTGGAAGACATATGGATGTCTGAAAAATTTATATTTTCTACTTAATAGTTATCCATTAGATAAAGTGCTGGCTTTAGTCCAGTATTTTAAATCTAATGCTTGAATATCCTAGCACCTCACTGAGCAAGCCAGTAGCAGAATCCAGTCTGAGGTTGGGGATATTCTGAAAAGTTTGTTAAGAGCTATTTGCAAACTCATTATATAACATTTGTAATACAAGCTTTTTAAATTAGGTCATGTGACATATGACTTGATTTATATATATATTGTACCCTTTGCTATAGGTCAGTAATAGTCCATCTCAGTCAATTACTAAAAATTTTAAATTTTAGAATATGTTATTTTAATATGTTAATTATATTTTGTCAATTATGTTATAAAGTACAATTTGAAGCTAAAGCAAATACGTAGTATATAAAATTATACCGAATCATTTAAAAGTAGTTAAGTAAAGCTTAAAATATTGTTGCATATGGTTGCAAAAGCTGGCCATATTAAATAACACAGCTATAAATAATTAAAAGTATATTTAAAAAAATTCGATTTTAATAGTTTAAAACTTATAGTTAATAAATGCTATGTTTAAATTTATAATCATATTTAATAGTCAAAATTAATATAGTACATTTTAAATATAAACTTTGTGATGGAGAAAGTTATATCTAGTTCTATATTTTTTAAATTGTTTTTCCAAATTTTTATAATTATTTTATTTAATATAATAAGTGTATCAATTTTATAAATTTGGGAAGAGAAATGGATTAAAAATTGTCTATCAAAGTTATTGATCATGTGACTTGTATAATGCATACTTTCACACACACTGCTTGTTTGAATTAATAACAAAGTTTAAAATATTTTAAAAGTTATATTATAGAATTGGATGGAATTATTACCTAGCATAAAGCAAATATTAAATATTAAGTTAACTATCATATAACATGCTTAAATGATGTAATAAAGATGAATACAGTTAATAAAAAAAAATTAAATATTTTGTTTAAATAAAACTAGATAAATGGAATATTAAGAATGGAATAGGTTATTAAAATTATTTTAAAAGTTATTTTAAATGTTTAAATAATTTTGATAAAGTAATAATTGATTTAAAAGTGATGTTTTAAATAATATTTTAAGTAATTACATCATAATTTGTATTTTTGAAATTCAATTCTGTAAAAAATTGAAAATATGTAAATTTGTTTTCAAACTAAAGCAAGAATCAACCAATCAAATGAGGTATTCTTACAGACTATAAATATGAATTGCACGGGGTATCAGAGGAGATTAATAATGGATTGAATCCAGAGAAAGGTATATTAGTAACTATCGAAGAGATAGTACTTTAAAATTTTTATTTTAGTCAATTTTTTTTAGTACTTTCTTATAGTTTTATTTGCAGAAACTAATTGATAATTTTTAAGAAGTATTTTGCAAAAGAGAGTTTAAAAAAATAATATATTTAGAAACTTCGTGAAAATGGTTTTCTAGTTTTTTAAAGTACTTGCCAGGATTATTTTATCTGAAATTTGACCTAAACTTCACAATGAAAAGATGGATATACTGTGGAATAAAATGGATATAAATTCTAATAATATAAAAATGTTTTTGGAATATTTTGATACAGCTTTATTAAGGCTCCACCGGAGAACTATTCTAGTGCATAAAAATCATAGTATGGACATTATACTGATACAGTGCAAAGTTATTTTCTGTTTAAAAGGGAAAAATTGGAGAAGCATTATTATTTAGATAAGTTTATCCAAGATTTATTTTTTTAAAAATAGTAATAAGACAATTATATCTTATGAATCATTTTATATAATATTATATCAAAAGGAGTAAAATGTTATATACTTTCTGAAGGTAACATTTTAAAAAAAAATATTTTCAAGAGTTAAAAAAAGAACCCAGGAGAATATGTTACTGAAGCGTTTTTTGATATTAAAACCTCCAGTCTTAGAATTGTTTAAAATGTATTTAGAAAACATTTGTTTAAAAGTACTTGAAGTTTTTTTTTTTAAAAAGGTGATATATAAAAAAATATCAAACAAAAGTTTAAATGTATTAAAAAGGAAACTTATATAAAAAAGTGAACACATAGTTGAATAAAAAATGGATCCATGGAAATATTGTAAAAAATATTACCGAATATTTTAAAGTTAAGCTAGATGGAATGATGCATCAGATACGCCGCAGAGAATATTGGCAGAGAATATTGAAGAAATTTCATGGGATTAATTAATATTATGACTTAATAATTATCATCCTAAATACTAAAACCAAGGATTATTTTCTATAAATTTTACTAAATGGATTAATAATTATTTTTATTTTTAAACTTTAACGCGCTTGGAGGAGAACATTTTAAAACTCTAGAGAAAATAATAAACATTTTGGACTTATCAGAAACTATTGTCAAGAAAATATGTAATTATAGTTTTGATTCCTTTTATTTTATTAACCTAGTTTAAATCTAAATTTTTTTTATAAGATTAGGAAAACATAAAACATTAATTTGTTGATGATATATAAATTTTATAATGGATTAATCTAATAATTTAGATAAGAATATATTTTAAAATAAAGTGTATGAATGTATATTTCTTTATGTTTGCAATGATCGGTATCTAGTGGATGAAGAAGCCTACTGAATATGATGACCAGATAAAGGTTATTTTGGTAATAATAATGACTATTAATAATTTATAATGTATATTTTTGTTTTCTTTAGATCATCTATGAATCGTAAGAATGAAGTGTAAAAGTTTTTTTTTTTTAATTATATGTAACACATTTTATACAACATTTTTAAAAAACATTATGAGATAGGATTGATTTGAAAATATGCATATGACGATTTTTTTATATTAATGATATAATCCAACATAATAACAAATAATTATGTGATTCTTTTAAAATTTTCATGTTAGGATATTCAAATATTGTCTGATTAGATTATATATGATTAAGCATACAGAATGATGAAGTGGACAGACTTTTCTTATGGAACAGCTAGATTGTTTTTAAAATTATCAGTGAATTTTATTTATTGTTTTGTAAATGCAGATAGTTATTTATCGATGTAAGATGTGGAAAATCTTGAGAAATAATGTTGAGATAGTGGCTTGGAAGTACTTAGTGAACAGGAAACCAAGATGATGTTTTTTAAGAAATAGGATATGATAAGGAATAGAAATAATATTTAGTCTTTATGTGGATATCAGCATAGTTAACAAAGCCCTATGACTGGAACACATTTTATTTGGACAGTGTTTTATATTTCTTTAAATATTTGATGTTCTAATAAAGCTGAAGAAATAGCTTTAACATCGTTCATGTATTAGAGGTTATTAGACAGGTAAAGTCATACCTCTTTCTTGTAATGCACTGTGCCATGATTTTGAGATATATTATGAGTGATACTCTAGCTTTCTTCCTTAAATCCTATACATCTGTTTCGCTATCTTTATTTCATATAACTGCATCGTTTAGTAAGATATTTTGAAAAGAAATGATAAATAATTTAGAACTTAGGTTATGCTATCGTTTTGTATAAGATTGGTTTATTTGCTTAGAAGGAATAGAATTTTATAACTTAAAATTGAAGGTCCAATGAATCCTAAAGGAAAGGAAAGAATTATAGAATATATTTTTGAATTTATTTCAGAAATGAAATATAAATTTTGGAATAGAGTATCTAAACAAGATGTTTTCTTTGAAATGTTAATTATTTTTTTTAATGCTTTATTATTATTTTTAAGAGAAAAATAAGTATTGCATATTTTTAAAATACAATAGTACAATGTAAATTATATAAACAATATGCATAGTATATTTTTTTTGTTTATTGAATAACAGGAATATATTGATTATTACACTTACATCATACTAAAGTAAGGCTAAATAAGAATATATTACGATTAGTAAACATCGTGTGATAAAACACTAAAATCTAGTACTGAATTTTGGATGAATATTTTATGTAACATCTTTGACTTTGCAAGATGAAATTTTTTTTAATATTTTGAGAAATTCATACTCATTATAAAGTTAATTTTGTTTTTCTGTAGAATGTTTTCCTATGAATGTTTCTTTTAAAAATAAGATAGTTTAATAATATTAAGGACGAAATATTCTGCTAATAAGTAAATATATTTATAATAAGTTAACCATAATGAGAAACCAAATGGTAACATTTTTTATTTTTATTTTGTCTTAAGTATAAATAAAGATATAACTAAACTATAAATATTTTTTTTAACTCAGTAGATAAAAATGTAAGATTAAAATAAGGATATCCATTGTAAATAGTGTACATAAATTGTTTATTTTATTTGTTGTTGTTAATAAACTTTGTTAAAATTTGTTTTTTAAATTTTTTGTGTCTGAATTGTTTATTTCTCCATTTCACTGCATGAAATCACGATATATTCATAATAATTGAAACAAATATATAATTTTGCACAAAAGATAAATAGAGAATTATTTAAGAATTTAAATATTTATTGGTATTCTTTTAATTAAATAATTATAATTTTACATTGTTTTATTGGTCATAAATCAGTTATCACAATAGTATACTGAATTATATGCCATCAGTTGCCACACATCCTTTGTTTATCAGATTATCAAAATGCTACCACGTATTTATTATATTATTACATGAAGATAAAAGATTATATAAAATTATTTTATTATTTTATTATGGTAATAAAAATATAATGAAAAGAAAAGGTATTCAGTAGTAGTTAAACAATGAAGAATATTATTATTATTATTTATTAATAGTTTCAGTGTAGTAGATTATGACATAAAATTCCCTTCTCATATTTTACTACCGTATTTTTATTAACTTAGAGTAAACTTTATGAACCTGAGATTTTATTTGAGCTAGATTATTACAAATAGGAGATTAAGATGTAATTATTAACTTAATCTTAGTGAGTAGAAGTTATTAAAATCATAAGAATACTATGAGTTTGTTATTTGAAATAGTAATAAGGGGGGGTAGTGTTCTTATGCCATTGAGGTAGTATCCTGTGGGATATTGGCTCAATGTAATCTATCTTGTCACCTGAATTTTCACTTCAAGTCTCATGAAAACATTAAATATTTATTTAATTTATTTTTAAAAACTGAACCTTATTCGTATTTTAAATTTGAGCTAGTGAAACATTTTAATTTTAATGCTGAATATTTTATTTATTAATTATTAACTGAGCTAGAACCCATTTTATTTTATATCATATACTATTCTGAAGTGAAGATGCACAAGACGAGGTTAGAATATATATATAAACTTCATTGTAACAATATTTCATACTCTGTAGTCAAGTTGCAATCTTTAAGTG
The DNA here is from genome assembly GCA_028023455.1 of Epiperipatus broadwayi. Classification (NCBI taxonomy): domain Eukaryota; kingdom Metazoa; phylum Onychophora; class Udeonychophora; order Euonychophora; family Peripatidae; genus Epiperipatus; species Epiperipatus broadwayi. The sequence goes on along the minus strand of JAQFVV010006406.1, from coordinate 398,902 downwards.
TCCATATGGACCATTAGCAAGAATGGATTTCCATTCTTGCTATTAAAAGGTGTGAAGGTTGCCTTGACAGCAGTTAGAAATATTGGTTGCTATATTTACTGTGAATGTTTAGGTGGTTACTGGTTGGAAACTAATTACATCATTATTCCAGATTAGCTTTAGGCACTATTTCGCTTATTATTTCTAAATAATACATGGGCAATTTAAAAGTATTGCATTAAGTAATGTTTTAGATGACTATTTATTAGTCTGCATTATAGTGACATGTTTATTTCATGTTTAAAGAGGTTTATTTAAACTTCATTGTAACAATATTTCATACTCTGTAGTCAAGTTGCAATCTTTAAGTGTCCATATATATTCAATGGACCATTAGCAAGAATGGATTTCCATTCTTGCTATTAAAAGGTGTAAAGGTTGCCTTGACAGCAGTTAGAAATATTGGTTGCTATATTTACTGTGAATGTTTAGGTGGTTACTGGTTGGAAACTAATTATATATATATATAATAACTATAACTGTAATTAACTATTATATATAGCAGGGGTGGCCAACTTTTGTGTTCATAAGATTGACCTTTTTATTTTGAAAATGTGCGATCGACTTATTGTCATAGGCATAGTCTAAGTGGAGGAGGTGTAAAATACATACTATTTTTATATATCTACTTAGTAAAAAATAACAATTATTTAACGGGCCAAAAAAATCATGTTCGGGGGGGGGGGAATAAAAGCAAAATGAGTAATTATTAACAATATTCATTAATTCAAATTAGCTACATTAAATCAAGATTAAAAATATTTTTTTTAATAGTGATACGGCTTAGTCGACTTCACTTATCTAGAATTAAAAAAAAATTTAGAACAAAAACAAAAATAATAAAAAAACTTTAAAATCTTGACTTAATTTATGGTACTTGTGAATAATTCAACCGATGATGTTTTTGACTTACCGATTTCCCTTCCGGTAGACATCGACGTATTTTGCATGACAATGTTGTCATGGTAACCAAGTGACTGGCGTGATTAATCCATCAGAGAGTCAATTTTTTTTTTTTTTCACCCGTGAGATTTAAAATTCGTAGAGAGGTTTGGGAAATTTTTTGATTTTTCTGTCTATTGCGATTTTGCTATCCACGGCATCACAGTTACTTTTTTGAGCTGTTAATTCGGGTAAAGTGTTTTATTTATCTGTTTATTTTAAATTTACAAAAATTTTTTGTTAATATTTCTACAATTTTCAAACTTCTCCGGTAAAGTGTTTTTTATTTATCTGTTTATTTTAAATTTACAAAAAGTTTTTGTTAATATTTCTACAATTCTGAAACTTACATTGAATTACGTTTAATGTGTAAATAATTTATTCTCCGGTAAAGTGTTTTTTATTTATCTGTTTATTTTAAATTTACAAAAACTTTTTGTTAATATTTTTACATTACGTTTTTAATGTGTAAACAATTTGAAATAATTTTTTAAATCAATTTTGCAATATGCAGTACGTTTTTAAAATTACCAAATGCATGTAAAAGTGCGGTGCCATTAATACCAGATTTGCATTAGATCGTGTCTTTTTTATTTAGGTGTTTATTTAAAATTTACAAAAAGTTTTTGTTAATATTTCTACAATTCTCAAACTTACATTGAATTATGTTTTAATTTTATTTTTAATTTCTGAATTATATCATACAGCTATGAGAGTAATACAATGTCTGATATACGTGTACGCCGGGCCTGTGGCCTGACAAAAACATCCGGAGGCCCCCCACCAATTCCAGCGCTACGCGCTGCTGTATTTTAAAATTGAGAATAATATTTTGACACATGCATGTACATTTTTTTTTTAGTATTTGCCTGACCTGCGTCAGATATTTTTCATTTTTGAATATTTTTTAGCATGTGACCTGGATAATTCAACCGATGACGTATTATCAGTCTACAATTGAATTATGTTTTAATTTCATTTTTAATTTCTGAATTGTATCATACAGAAAATTATTTTTTGTAATTTATTCCGGTAAACTGTTTTTTATTTATCTGTTTATTTTAAATTTACAAAATCTTTTTGTTAATATTTCTACAATTCTCAAATTATTTTTCGTAAATTCATCGTCAATTATAAAAACTTTTTGTTAATATTTCTACAATTCTCAAATTATTTTTCGTAAATTCATCAGCAATTATAAAAATTACAGGGTGCGACGCCATTAATACCAGATTTGCATTAAATGATACCATTAATACCAGATTTGCATTAAATCGCGTCTTTTTAATTTAGCTGTTTATTTAAAATTTACAAAAATTTTTTGTTAATATTTCTACCATTGAATTATGTTTTAATTTAATTTTTAATTTCTGAATTGTATCATACAGAAAATTATTTTTTGTAAATTCATCGGCAATTTTTAATTTCTGAATTATATCATACAGAAAATTATTTTTCGTAAATTCATGGGCAATTATAAAAATTACAGCTATGAGAGTAATACAAGGTATAGGTGTACGCCAAGCCTAATGGCTTGTCAAAAACACAAAGGCCCCCCCCTCGCCAACTCCAGTGCTACGCACTGTTTTTTATAATTGAGCATAATATAGGGTGGTTTTATAAATTAGAATATAGTTTTTTCTAAATTATTTTGACACATGCATGTACATTTTTATTTTATTTTTTTTTACTATTTGCCTGACCTGCGTCAGATTTTTGCCCTTTTTTTTTTTTGTTTTTTATCACGTGACCTGCGTCACATTTTTTTTCTTTTTTTTATGCTTAATTTTTTTTTTAATTTTTATATTTTTGCCATGTTTTTTTGTTTTTTACCACGTAATCAACTGATGACGTATTACCCTGAAGGCATATCGGTCTAATGTTGCATTTTTTAACGTACCATGTTCATGTGATCTGCGGACACATTTTAGCGATTACATGTGTCCGCAAATCACTTGGAGACATTATCTTAAAAATCGCAAGATTAGAGTGATATGCCTTCAGGGTAATATGTCATCGGTTGAATTATACACAAGTACCTAATTTATTTCACTCATTACCCAACAGAATCCTCACTATCAACCAAAAATGGCTTTGCAATCGACCAGTGGATCATGATCGACTTGTTGGACACCCCTGGTATATAATATTTTTCAATTTGCAGGAGCACTTTAGTTAATTCCTTAATACTCTTTAACTACCATTAAATTCAAAAAACTTAATGGAAGCAAACATCAATTCATCCCATGAATCCTGAATCTTAAATTCAAGTGTTCAGGTAAAAAATTTTAAGGATATATATAATGATGTGTTAATGTTTCATTTTGCATTTCAAATAATATAAGTGAATAATTCTAGGCCTTTCAAGCCTATCAAATAGAAAAGTATGTTGTGAATCAAATTTTATATGGATGTAGGTAATCATCTATAGGTGAATTGAGGTGTGGTATTGAAAAAGGATTAATAGAGCATGAATTTTTATACAAGTGTGTGAAAAGTAAAAATAATGATTTAATGAATTCCTTGGATTATGAAAGGTCATGTAAATATAAATTGAAGTTTGATATTAAAAGTGTTAAGAATCTTCACAAGGGAGAAACCATAATGAAAAAAAAAATAAACAGATAATTTTAATAAATACAAATAAAATGAATATAATTAATAGACAAGTTGCTATCATTGAAATTTGAGATTCATGAGATTTGAGTTGATGTTGTTTGCTTCCATTACATTTCTGAATTCAATGGCAGTTGAGAAGGGTTAAGGAATTAACTGAAAGTACTTCTGCACATTAAAAGGCTGTATATAATAGTTAATTGCTGTTCTATTTATTGCTATTATTGTTATTACAATAGTTTTTTTTAATTAACAGTCATTTTATTTGTATTATATATGAGATATAGACATTATTTACCATTATCATGTGAAAAGATATATTTGTTTTTTTTTTACTTCTCAACAACAAAGAAGTCTGTAGGGAACTTAATGTGATAATCTATAATGTTTGAAAGCCATCCATTGAACTTGTCGTCAATACAGAGAAATCATTGTGAACTATATTGATAAATACACAAATCTATTAACTACTGTCTTTGACAAAATTGTTTAAAGCACTACTCTAATTTTAATATTCATGAATAAAATTACAGTTCAATTTGTGTCCTATCCACCACTAGTTATGCTAGCGGCACCTGAAGAAAAAAATAGAATAATTCCATTCAAAATATTTCATTATACTAACCTTTGTGATAGCCAAAAGTATAAGTAATGATTAAATTTATCAAAACATCATATAAAAATCCGATTATATGCAGAAATAGTGTGATATATAACAAAAGGTAAAATATTATCATAAACGCTCAGAAAATTATATATATCAAGTATGACTAAAAGAGTGTAATTTAATTAATAATATATATATAATAACACATGAAATATCAACTACAGGTTTAAAAAAATACTATAATACTATTTTTGTAGACAATGTTCAAAGTTATTTTTAACTGCTGTTGATAACTCATGTATTATTATTTCATGCAAATATTATTTAAATTTATTTTAATTCTCAACCACATTACAATGTTTTATTTTACTAACATCAGCAAAGTCAACCCACAACTTTGCAAATGTTAGTAAAACAATAATAAAAGTAAAAAAATATATATATAATGCAATTGATTATTAAAATATATTTCTAATTTATATATTATAATAAATAATAAAAATTATATATATATAACAAATACACTAAAAGTCTTTTCATGCACATGTTTTTATGCCTTTTTTAAATGGTAATCATTAACATTTGAAAAATGCTTAAAACCTTGCGCAACAAAAGGAATTTAGTGAAATTATTAATAATATATACATATATAGCTGTTATATATGATTTTTATTATTTATTATAATTTTTTTTAAAATAATAAGTGTATTAATATTCAAGATTAATTGGGTTTGTAAGTAATCATTAAAAGTCAGTCAACACTTAGACAATCCTACTTAATACCAATAACAATCAACAATTTTAAACTATTATTACAAACAGGTTGCCTTGACAACAGTTTCAAATTGTTGATTGTTATTGATATTGGGATTGTCTAAGTGTTAACTGGCTTTTAATGATTATTTCACTGGTCTTCAACCACCAGTCCATGGACCAGTGCTGGGCCACAGAAAACTTCTGTCAGTCCACATGCTAGACTGGCAAGAAAGTTTGTAATAACAAAATAATAAGATTTTAAACTTTTAATTAATATAAACAATTTTTATTTATTTTTTTAGTGCATTTTTAATCAATTAAAAAAAAAACAGAACAATCACACATAAATGAATTTGTTTTTCTATTTATCACAGATGTTTATGGGAGGGGTGTCAAATTAAATTTTTTATAACTTTTTTAAAAAAATTCAAAATTTTAAAAAAAGTGTTTTATTATACAAACTTCAGTTGTCTTTTGCTAGCCAATCACAGCCGCTTGTCAGCATTGTTTATGTGTTAAAACAATAAAATGTAATGTTACCGGGCTGCAATTTTAAAAATACGGTGACTTTTTTGATCTCTACATTTTTTCTACTTCCTCTTTTAATATTTAATTTTTAGTTTTTTTTTTTTTTTTGGCTTTAACTTTTATTTTTGAAATCAATTTTTATTACCTTTTTTAAAAAATAAAAACCATAAAATAAGTTCTGTCTCTAACTTTTACAAAGTATTTTTCAACACCCCCACCCCAAAATAATGTAAGATCAAAACTTTTGACTTTTTCAAGTTTGTTATTTTGTTTTGTTTAAAAATACGGCCACTTTTTTTTGACCTATAAGGTGTTATTTTTTTTGCTTTTACTTGTATACCACTGATATACTAAAACTTTTATTTTTAAGACCAATTTTTATTACCTTTTTTAAAAATAAAAACAAACCAAAAATAACTCTATCTTTTGTCTCAGTCACGACAAAGTATTTCCCAACACACTTTTCCCCAAAAAATTAAAATAAGATGTTTTTTTTGGCTTTAAAAAAAAAAATATATAAATAATTTAACAGTAAAACTTATTTTTGAAATCAATTTTTATCACCTTTTTTAAAAAAGAAAAACAACCAAAAAATTTATGTCTCTAATCTTTTCAAAGTGTTTCTCAATCCACCCCTTACCCCCAAATTAAAATAAGATCAAAACTGTTGACTTTTTCAAGTTTTGTTTTCTTTTTTTTTTTTTGTTTGTTTAAAAATATGCCCACTTTTTTTTGGCCTCTAAGGCAATATTTTTTTTGGCTTTATTTGTATACTGCTAATATACTAAAACTTTTATATTTAAAACTAATTTTTGTTACCTTTTTTTAAAAATAAAGACAAAGAAAAAATTACTTTTATCTCTATCTTTTGTCTCAGTGAAGACAAAATATTTCTCAACCCACTCCCCCCCCCAAAAAAAAAAAATTAAACTAAGATCAAAACTTTTGACTTTTTCAACTTTCATTGTCTTCTTTTTTAAAAGACCACAACTATACAGTCAATTTTTTTTTGTCTTTATTTCTATTACACATGTCTATTTTGCCATTTTTAAAAACACATTTACTATTAATTACATCTTTTTGATCCTTTCAACACACCAGCACAAAAAATTACAATAACATCAAAACTTCAGATTTTTACATGTTTTTTTTTTTCAGATTTAAAATACGGCACCTTTTTTTGGCTGTACAGTGATTTTAATTACATGATTTCTATTTTGTTTTTACTACTATCAAAAAACAATCTCCATATATATATATAACTTCATCTATATTTAACATTAAATACAGATATTACATTTATCATAATCACTGTCATGTAATTACACTAGCTGTGATATTTACCAACATTCAGGTGAATAACATTTTATTCTTGCATGCTCTAACAATAAAATGAGAATGATTGTTATTGTACTGTTTTCTGTGTTCAGCATGTGAAGGTAAGCAACACCATTACAATACACAATAAGTAGTATGCTGTTTTAGTCAGTTATAACAATTATGCTTAACTAAAGCTAAGCATGTTACATCTTTAAGAAAATTTATCAGTAAACTTCTGCCAGTCTGTTAAATCTTATCCTTATTTTTGCCAGTCCACAGGTATGAAAAGGTTGAAGACCACTGATTTATATAATTGATTTTATTAATTTCCATTTTTGAAGATCATATATATATATATATGACAATAGATGGTATTCTACCAAAAAACACTGTCAAGCGTATGTTTGTTTACATAAACATCAGAGCAAGCCTTCACTATCTCTAACTTTAGTTCCATCTTCAGATCATGATTTCAAGCTATTTGCTATCATCAGTGAAGGACAGGAATAAGAAACTAGATCTAAACACAAACTCTGAGCATTTATGAAACAGTTTCTATTCAGCTTGCAAGCGTGAATCTTTTAGACACGTAAACATACGCTTGACGGTGTTTTTGGTAGAATGCCATCTATTGTCATAAATACAAGTGTTAGCAAGTTTTAACTTGCTTTTTGTTTTTTCATATATATATAAGAAGTATATGTTCTGAACAGTAGATATTCCATTTTCAGCTGTTGATATACTGAATACCAAATAAAATTTTTACTCACTAATTCTCTCTTTTTCTTTAATTATCCCCTTGCCTTAGTAGAAAGTTTGATAATTAAAATATATTCACATAATATTTATGTGAAATAATTATCATCAACTGTATCACAAAAATATATTTTTTATTAAATACAATTAATGACTTTTAAATAAATTATTTTATATTACTTAAAGTAATAATTTTTAAAAAGGATCAAAAAGTTTAATATTATTGTAATATATGCAAGTGAAAAATTAAATCCATAGTCTGAACAAAGTTTAAATAATTTAAAATTTATTTTGTTGAATAAAATTTTAGCAGGAGTACCAAAAACTAACATCTCTTTATTTCTTTACTATGTATTCCAATTCTGACATCACATCAACTTATTTTATTACATGATAATAAACTTAAAGAGAAAAAGATAAAGTTTGTCAAATTTAATATTTTTTTGATGTATCTATAGAATTTTTAAAATTTACTTTTCCCATATTAAATAAGCATAAACTGACATCCTAAAAGGTTATCTAAATTTCATAGTAAATGTTTATCAAATTTAGTAGTATTTCTCTTGCTGTATGGTACTATTTTAAATTTAATTTTAGCACAAGTTAATTTATGTATATACTTAAATATAGGGAATTTGAACTCAGACTTTATGTACCTTTCAACTGTCCATACTATCTCATATCACTGATGCACATGATCACACACATATAGAAAAGATCAATAATCACCAACATGCATATTTCATGCTGAACCAGCATTCACCAGTTGGTCCAGATTATCATTTCTCATATATATATAATCAGTGCTCAGTTTATATTAAGATAGCAAATATTACTTTAATGGACAGGCTTCAATCGTCTCCAGCCTCCAACTCTTCAGCCTGTTGACTAAATTATGAAAATTTGCTATCTTAATATAAACTGAGCATTGATTATGTAACTATGTGTGACACTTGATAATCTGGACCAAGTGATGAGTGCTGGTTGAGCACAAAATACATATATTGGTGAATATTGATCTTTTCTACATGTACGTGATCATGTTTATCACCGATATCAGATAGGGTGGGTGGAAAAGTGCTTAAAAGACTGAGTTCAAATCCCCTATATTGGTGAATATTGATCTTTTCTACATGTACGTGATCATGTTTATCACCAATATCAGATAGTGTGGATGGAAAAGTGCTTAAAAGACTGAGTTCAAATCCCCTATATTTACAATTAAACTCCAGTTATATGAAGAGTGCCTGTATTTCAAACATTGTATATACTTAAACTGAAATCTTAAACATGTATCAATTTCATTATTACAACTGACGTAAATGGTTATTATTCAAATGAGAAATTAAATACAGGGTTATAAATACATTTAATTAATTAAAAAATATTTATAAAATCAAATTTTACCTTGCTTTATCAAAAAGTATATTTTCTCTTAAAAATTATCCAACTCTGTTATCTTTTATTCAGTGATGCTCTCGTTTTAGTGTAATTGAGATACAGATTTTCAATGTATTTTTTAAATTGCAAATCACAATTAAATCAAAAATTTGTAAGAAGACAGGTCATGTATCATGTGACTTAATTTAATAAGCTTGTATTACAAATGTTATATAATGAGATAGCTGGATTTGAGGACACACGTATGTCTGAAAATTTCATGATTTCTACTTAATAGTTAACCATTAGATAAAGTGCTGGGTTTGACCTGGTAATTTAAATGTAATGTTTGAATATCCTAGCACCTCACTGAAGAATGCCAAAAACATGAAACCGGTCTGATAGGGTTATTATGAAAAGCTTGTTAAGAGCTATTGACATGTTTATTATATAGCAAAAATTTATATGCTAGTAAACTTTTACTACTTTTAACAGTGTGAAAATAATTTTTACTACTGCTTAAATATTAACACGTGGAATTATAATCATATCATAGAACACTTTTGTTCTAATATGTTATTCAGGCTTATTTATAAGTAAGACTCACAACTAATCAACATAGATATCCAAATAGGCTGAAACTTAATATTAGTGGTAATCTTTCAAAAATTAGTCAAGCCAGTATATAATATCCTATACTATTTTCAAGTAAATATTATTAATTTCAACCGCAGACAAATAACTTATTACTGCTTAATTATGTAAAGTGTTGAATTATAATCATATCATATAATATTCTCTTTCTAATATATTATTCATAATTATTTATAAGCAGACTCATAATGAATCATTTTAATAAACTTGCAAATACAATTTTACTTTTCGTTTATCGATGCCATTGATTTAGTCTAATAAAAGAAGAATTCTCTTTCATCTGAATTTCTGCCGTATATACTGTAAGTAAATCAAACTTGATATCCAAAAGGGTTGGCAATAAATATTAGAGGCAATCTTTCTTTACAAATTAATTAAACCAGTTTAGTTTAAATTAAATATTATTAATTTCAACAGCACCTAAAGAATCTTTGCTATTGCTTAAATATTTAAGATGTAGAATTATAATAATTTCATAAAACATTCTGATTGTGATATGATAGTAAAACTCTGTAACAAAAAAGGAAATAAAACCATGTATAATTCTCCAAGATCGGAACAATATTTGTTGAATTATAAAGTCACAAAAAAACACATTTGTATAGCAAATTATGTATGTGTGTATAAAAGCATGTATATGCATATTAAACTTAAGGTATATATTGGTAAAAAATATAAATTTAGCATTTGAATTTATTTGTATTTTACTACTGATATTTTTTCTGTAAATTAATGAAATTATCTATGCAGAAGATCACAATTTTCAGTACCAGTTATCTTCTGGTTATAAAACTTTATTTATACTATGATGATGATATCTAAAAGTCAGTTAAAACGTTGATGCTATTAAACTAAGCAACAGCATATATATATATTGTGCCGGTCAAAACATGCTTATCTATCTAACACGTGCTGGAACTCACAAAATGTACTTCAAACCCAGCCGAGCCTGAGATTTTGGTCAGGGACCAGCCCGGATTCGAACCCACTCTCCAAGCCTCAGGTCAAACACCTAATGGACAACATAACAATGATGCCCCACGAGAATTGATTAAGAATTTGGCCCACTAGCAAATCGGAGAAAACAATAAGACTCATGGACTTAAACATATATATAAACAACTTAAATACTAGAGACATTCCAAAGATAAAATCTAATATATTAATTTAATAGTAGTTTTACTAATGAATAGCTATGGGCAATTAGTGAATTGGATTGTTCTAATAATGAGACAGAAACTGATATATTAGGAATTATAAATATATTTATTGACAATTTGAAATGTATTTTGAATAACATTATTGTTGGCAAATGCACGCAGGCATTTAATTTATAAAATAACATTTCTTTAGGCCATTTGAACAATAATTGATGTGTTGGCAAATAGGTTTGTTGCTATTATTTAATGAAATCAAATATCATGCTATACAACTAATCACTACATTCACTTATTAGTTATGCCCTTTTTCTAATCAGTTCAAGTGGCTATTATATGTGAAATCAAACCAAGTCTGGAGTGAAGCTTAATAATACATCTGATTATAATAAATTTATATATTAAAATGGGCTTGTAAAGCATCCCAGATAGCTTTAGATCGAACGGGTTTTCAAGAATGCTTCGGTTCAATGCCGAAGATTGCATATTAAGGAGGCAGAGTTGGCTGTAGAGATTTTACTAATATGCTAGGCACAAGTAAAATATAATAATAAAGTTGTTCTGCAGATGGAAGAATAGTTTTAGGGTTTTCGTGACAAACACCGGCTTACCCAATAACTGGTCATCATGCTGCTAAAAGGAAACCTTTATTTGGTTCATAAGAAGCAGGGGACTTACTTGCTAATCTGGCCCATAGCTCAGACTTCACTACTGCACTACCCATAAAAGAGAAAGATGGGCTGGACTTACTGTGGCTCCATCTTATATATATACAAAAAACAGCACAATGAGAAAAATATTAATAAGTTTCACATCTTCCAAGCCGAAGTATATTATAAATTAAATATCATATATTAAATGAACAGAAGTTTATCAGCTTGATCAAAAGAGCCAACTCTTCTGTAGCATGAGAAATATGTATATGCTAGTGATGGGAATATATACAAACTTTACTTTATCCCGGTCAATTTTTTCAGTTATCTATAACTACTAAACTTTTAAAAAGGGAAAAAGTATATTTAATAAGGGACTACGAATACTTTACTAAAAAATATACTTATGATTACACTCCAGGCTAGTTTAATCTTTAGTAACATAATAATTAAAGGTTGAAAAGCCGCATTTTATATTTATATTAATTAATTAATAAATGACTAAATAACAATGAGCACAAACGGGTTGCCACTATTTAGAAATTAGGTTTTCGAAACAGCGCACGAAATGACACTATAATAACTAATAATTAAAAAATTTTAAATTATATCTTTTAACCGGTTAACTGGCTCTTTTATCTATTGGCCCTCTAATTAAACTGATTCTTTTAACTAATGGACCTCTACTTAAATCTGAGAACAATATGATTCATCCGTTTCATTTGCAATCGGTTCTATTGTTAAAATATTAATCTAAATACACAGAATTTTTTTAATTCAGCTTCTAAAAATTGAATAATTTTAGATTCAAATTGGTTAAATGTAACAAAAAATTAAAAATAATGTTAATAACTGTAGGAAAATATAAGAAAAATGTGTAAAAAATAGCTAGCAGTAAAACAAAAGAATTATATTCTAACCAATGATTGTGTCGTTATTCAGTCTCCAGCTGTCAAGTAATTCTCTTTTTATTTCCTGCATGCTTATTTCTTTTGTAAAATTTAAAATTTTCCAAATCAAACTTTATATTTCCATAAAGTAACATCAAATCTTATTTATGAATGTAAAAAATTACGATAGATGTAATTATTTCTTTCAATTACGAATGTATACAGCTTCGTTATCGTGTCTGAATCTGTCATTTAGAAACACGCCTTAGAAATTACCTGATTACATTCTGTAGCGATAATTGTTTTTTGTTACGGATTATTTCTCCAAATGTATTTTTCTTCTAATATTTAAAATTTTCTGAGTCAAACTTTATATTTTGATACAGCACTGTATTATATTATTTGTGAACATAAAAAATTACAATAAATATAATTATTTACATCAAAATCATCTACGAATGTGTACATCTTCATTCTGTAGCGATAATTGTTTTTTGTTACGGATTCTCATTTTTGAATCTGTCATTTAGAAACATGCCTAGAAGATTTGGTAGGTATCCAATCAGTGAAGAGGACACAGTGATGTTACAAATAGGCTGTGAAGATTAATGATTTTTTTAAAAAAATATAATGCTATATGCAGATGTTTTTAGAACTAAAATTGAAAGCATTGAATTTTCTATCAAATAAGCCTAAAATGAAGAAATTGCGACCAAAATTGACCAAGAGATGATGCAACATAATTGATAATTAAATGCACGCCATTTCAAAACGTAGGTATAACTAATAATTATTAAAATAATCAAAAGGAAAGCAAATATACTGCAGTGATTAAGTTATATAGCAAAATATTGAATTAATAAAAAGAAATTAGCAAAAGTCTTACATTTTATATACTTCAAATATTATTTAGAAAACAAATTTTAGAAAGAAGTTACAATAATATGGTTAGCTAACCTGATTTTGAAGAAATATTGATTGTTTTGACATTTACACAGAGCTCTGCTATTTTAGTAATATTAAGACAGTTCTCCTATAGCTGAACTGGAGATATTCGAGCTGGAACGAAGGTCACTCTTTGGCGGCTTATGGCATGTTCTGTTTAGTTGGGAGATGATTTTAAAATGGTGTTGGAATGAAGGCAAGTCCCTTTTAGTGGCTTACGGCATCTTTTATTTGGTATTAGCTTGTTGGTTGTTGCTTTGGCATTGGATGGATTGAACTTCGGTGTTCCATCACAAGAACAGCAGAAAAATTTTGCCTGACTTTAGCGAGACATGGTAAAATTAAACAATTTATAACTTCTGATATTGACAGCTCTTCAAAAGCAAGATGGAGTATATCTTTCCACTTAAAATAAGGCCTATTTATACATTTCCACTAAACCTTAAAACCTTTTTGGAATTTCATTTGCCTCGGGACCAATTGACTTTTAATTAAAACAAAATAATATAATCTAATTTTTACTACTGATAAAGTCTCCGAGGTGTTATATTTAATTTACTTAAAATTATTAAAATATATAAATCATATAATTCGATTCAGATTTCACTAATTAAATTCCTTTTTAGGTGTTATAGAATGTTAAAGCTTAGCAGAAGTAACGGTATTCTGATTTAAATGATAAAGTCTTTTGTTGCAAACAAAATCAATCAGTAAACTAGATTTTCTTTTTACCCTGGGTGTGGTTACTAATTGATTTCTTGTTTACACAAAATTCTCATTTTTAATTATAAACAGATTTTTATTTTACTGAAATAAGTAACTTTTAACATATTTGTTTTTACAAAATAACAAATTGGACAGATTTAAAAAAATACTTTAGTTTCTGTTTTATATGTAAACATTAAATCAGAAAACTGTTAAATATATTTTAAAGAAAAATGTTTCACATTATATCTTTTTATTTAAACTTAAATATATATATAAATCATTTTGTTGTTATTCCAAGGTTTAAATTATCCATCCACATACGAATATCATAGCGAATATAACTAAGAATTGACTGAAAATTTATAAAACATTTTATAATAATTTATGAGCATTTCTACGCTATAATTTTATCAAACCTGTCTAATTATAATGTATTTTTGTATGTAAATGGATGATGCCATTCAAGTGGCCATTATAGCAAAGTTTTCCCGCTCGACTTATATATAACATTTTTACATTTAAAATAGGTTCGAAACTAGTTCAGATGAGTAAGTCATTAGGTTGATGGTGAAACAGAAAGAGATTGGGAGGTTTCCGTTTCATATCACTAAACTTGGTAAAAAAAATAAAAATAAAAAAAAAAGACTTTTCTTATATAAACACGGAGCTAAATTAGGGCTTCTTTCAAAATATAACTCATGGCCTAATCCTATGCTAAACTTATAATACATCATACTAGATTACACTATATAATACATTTAATGCTTCTAACAATTATCAATACATACAATGAAATCATCGGTTATTAGTAAATATTTTAAACTTAAACAGATATATACCCAAACGAGTATACATCTTTGTCAAAATAATGGATATGTTTTATATATATATAAAATAAAATGTGTATAATATATAAAAGGTATATAGATAAAAGATGTGGATAAAATGTAAAGTGTATAATATATATATAAAGGGTATGTAAAAAGATCAAATCACTCACACACAAAAAAAAACTAACAATTTAAATAGAATCTGGGGGTTGTTTAAGGAGTAACTCCATGCTGGGGTTGAAACAACATCCCAATAGATCATTATCATCATCATCAGTTGTCCAACTGTCTTCATTTTCTTCTTTCAACCTCACAGGAGATCGCTTAGGGTGCATTTTCAAACTTCGTGCGAATTCGCTGCCTTCATAGGGTATCTCATTATGCAGCTCGAGATCCTTTTCTTCAAACTTGGGTTCCTGTTCTGCTACAGATAATTCACTAGTATTTTTTATAGGAGTTTCTTGGCATGGGGTGTCTAGATGCTTTCTATTATTTATATCATTCACGTTTACCATTGCTTGCGTAATCTTTACATTTTCCTTTTTAGTGATATTTTCTCTAGTAAGTGATTTTCCCCATTCCGTCCTTTGACTTTGTGTCACTTGGGATTCATTCTTTTCCAACCCAACTTGTTCTTCATACAGAGAAAATGTGCTATTTTCATAATTAATCTGGCACTTATGTCCGTTTAAAAAGTCATTTTCTTTGAATATGGTACTTTGCTGATCGACTTTAGTTTCCCCTCTCTAAAATTATTTTTAGCATCAACTACAATATGGCCAACAACTTGCACTATTTCATGTCTATTAAGTCTTTTATCTTGGTAATCACTAGCCAAGCTGCTTTCTTTACTTTCGTTTTCTCTCTCTTCTTTCATTTCTGCTACATTTTTCAACTCTTAAATATACACTATGATTATGTTTTCTTCTTTGGTAGCCATTTGATCTTTTTGTATGAAATTTTCTTTGATCTCACATATTTCATGTCTAATTTCCTTTTGTGCTTCTTCATATTCTTGAAATTTGCTGCCTAATTCTACACCAACTTTATAAACCTTATCTATCAAATTCTTTTCCTGACACTCTACCTTCTCTACTAAGGCCTTAACTTCTTCTTTAATTATAACCCTATCTTGATTGTTTTCCACTTGACTTGTCTGTAACATTTCATTGAATTCTTCCTTAACTTCTTCATGTTTATGCTGGCAGCTGATTGATAGTCCCTGTAAATCTTGGCTCAACTTTTCTTCCAAGCGCCTATCTTTCTCTGTCATCTCTTGCCTAAATTCTTTGACTAGGGCCTCAAATCTTTGCTCAAATTTCTGATCTCTTTTTTTATTCCTTTCCTACATTTTCTGATCCATTTTCTCTGCATCCTGTTTAAGCTGTCTCAGCAACCAATTCAAATTCCAGCCTTCCTGCTTAACCTCCTTTATCGGTATCTGTTCTGATATTTCTGTAACTAAATTCTCTGGCATAGCTACAGTTTTCTATTATCCTGTATAATCCTTTCAAAATTATTATTATTGCACCTAATAAATATTTGATTTTTAAAACTTTTATACTTTTAATATGGCTGTTTGCTGCTCTCCCCCTTCAAGAACGACTTGTTCACTTCCATCCCAACTCTATGCCTAACTCACTAATATATCTATAAGCCTACACCTTCATCTCGATGCCCGTCCAACATATAATGAATTCAAAAACAAAAAATTTCGTCTCCCTACTTTTTATTTTATTTATTTAATAAAGTATACGAAACTTTTTTATTTAAAAAAAAATCCCTTCTCTTTTTTTTTTTTTTTTTTAGCTTTAATAAAGTATACGAAAATTTTAAAAAAATCTTTTTTTTTTAGTCTGTATATATCTAAAGTATAACACATATTTTAATATTAAAGATGACTTAATAAAAACTTAACTCACTCCAGGTCTCTTCTTCCAGCTGTTTTTTTTATTTTATTTTATATACTTAAATAGTTTATGCTGATGACCTAATTCTGTTTACCCATCTGCACCAATTTCAAACCTTTTAATTTCTGGTTAATTTGACCTTATTTATATATATATATATTTCTTACTCATTCTAAACCACTCCAATTCATAAAAATACTTTGATAAAACAACGAGACCCCCCTTTTCTTTTAATCTAAATTTCTTTACTCTGCTCCCTAATGACAAATTTATAAGAGGATGATTTATAATTTGATCAATAATCCTCGGGCGCCAGTCACTAGTGAACAGGAAAGACAAAAAATAAATTTAATAACTTTTTTTTTGCTATATACACACAAAAGTCTATAACTCAGGGTATGAAGGTGTTTCTATCGAAGCCACACAATGGGCCTCCAAACGCAGGAAAAAAAAACCCCTATTTGCTGGTCAAAACATACTTATCCATCTAACACGAACTGGAACTCACAAAATGTACTTCAAACCCTGTCGAGCCCGAGATTTTAGTCAGGAACCAGCCCGATTCGAACCCACTCTCCAAGCCCAGGTCAAACACCTAATGGACAACATAACAATGATGGCCCATGAGAATTAATTCTTAATCTGGCCCACTAGCAAATTGAAAAAAACAATAAGACTCGTGGACTAAACATATATATAAACAACTTAAATACTAGAGACATTCCAAAGATAAAATCTAATATATTAATTTAATAGTGGTTTTACTAATGAATAGCTATGTGCAATTAGTGAATTGGATTGATCTAATAATGAGACAGAAACTGATATATGATGAATTATAAATATATTTATTGACAATTTGAGATGTATTTTGAATAACATTATTGTTGCCAAATGCACGCAGGCATTTAATTTATAAAATAACATTTCTTTAGGCCATTTGAACAATAATTGATGTGTTGGCAAATAGGTTTGTTGCTATTATTTAATGGAATCAAATATCATGCTATACAACTAATCACTACATTCACTTATTAGTTATGCCCTTTTTCTAATCAGTTCAAGTGGCTATTATATGTGAAATCAAACCAAGTCTGGAGTGAAGCTTAATAATACATCTGATTATAATAAATTTATATATTAAAATGGGCTTGTAAAGCATCCCAGATAGCTTTAGATCGAACGGGTTTTCAAGAATGCTTCGGTTCAATGCTGAAGATTGCATATTAAGGAGGCAGAGTTGGCTTTAGAGATTTTACTAATATGCTAGGCAGAAGTAAAATATAATAATAAAGTTGCTCTGTGGATGGAAGAATAGTTTTAGGGTTTTCATGACAAACACTGGTTTACCCAATAACCGGTCATCAGAGGGAACCTTTATTTGGTTCATAAGAATCGGGGGACTTACATGCTAATCTGGCCCGTAGCTCAGACTTTGCTGCTGCACTACCCATAAAAGAGAAAGATGGGCAGGACTTACCATGGCTCCATCTTATATATATATATATATATATATATATAAAACAGCACGAGAAAAATATTAATAAGTTTCACATCTGCCAAAGTATATTATAAATTAAATATATATTAAATGAATACAAGTTTATCAGCTTGATCAAAAGAGCCAAATCTTCTGTAGCATGAGAAATATGTATATGCTACTGAAGGGAATATATACAAACTTTACTTTATCCCGGTCAATTTTTTCAGTTATCTATAACTACTAAACTTTTAAAAAGGGGAAAAGTATATTTAATAAGGGACATACGAATACTTTACTAAAAAATATACTTATGATTACACTCCAGGCTAGTTTAATCTTTAGTAACATAATAATTAAAGGTTGAAAAGCCACATTTTATATTTATATTAATTAATTAATAAATGACTAAATAACAACAAGCACAAACAGGTCACCGCTATTTAGAAATTAGGTTTTCGAAACAGTGCATGAAATGACACTATAATAACTAATAATTCGAAGATTTTAAATTATATCTTTAAAAAAAAACATATTTGGTAATTAAATGCACGCGGTTTCGAAACGTAGGTATAACTAATAATTATTAAAATAATCAAAAGGAAAGCAAATATACTGCAGTGATTAAGTTATATAGCAAAATATTGAATTAATAAAAAGAAATTAGCAAAAGTCTTACGTTTTATATACTTCAAATATTATTTAGAAAACAAATTTTAGAAAGAAGTTACAATAATATGGTTAGATAACCTGATTTTGAAGAAATATTGATTGTTTTGACATTTACACAGAGCTCTGCTATTTTAGTAATATTAAGACAGTTCTCCTATAGCTGAACTGGAGATATTCGAGCTGGAACGAAGGTCACTCTTTGGCGGCTTATGGCATGTTCTGTTTAGTTGGGAGATAATTTTAAAATGGTGTTGGAATGAAGGCAAGTCCCTTTTTAGTGGCTTACAACATCTTTTATTTGGTATAAGCTTGTTGGTTGTTGCTTCGGCATTGGATGGATTGAACTTCGGCATTCCATCACGGGAACGGCAGCAAAATTTTGCCTGACTTTAGCCAGACATGGTAAAATTAAACAATTTATAACTTCTGATATTGACAGCTCTTCAACAGCAAGATGGAGTATATCTTCCCGCTTAAAATAAGGCCTATTTATACATTTCCACTAAACCTTAAAACCTTTTTGGAATTTCATTTGCCTCGGGACCAATTGACTTTTAATTAAAACAAAATAATATAATCTAATTTTTACTACTGATAAAGTCTCCGAGGTGTTATATTTAATTTACTTAAAGTTATTAAAATATATAAATCATATAATTTGATTCAGATTTCACTAATTAAATTCCTTTTTAGGTGTTATAGAATGTTAAAGCTTAGCAGAAGTAACGGTATTCTGATTTAAATGATAAAGTCTTTTGTTGCAAACAAAATCAATCAGTAAACTAGATTTTCTTTTTATTCCAGGTGTGGTCACTAATTGATTTCTTGTTTACACAAAATTCTCATTTTTAATTATAAATGGATTTTTATTTTACTGAAATAAATAACTTTTAACATATTTGTTTTTACAAAATAACAAATTGGACAGATTTAAAAAAATACTTTAGTTTCTGTTATATATGTAAACATTAAATCAGGAAACCGTTAAATATATTTTAAAGAAAAATGTTTCACATTATATCTTTTTATTTAAACTTAAATATATATATATCATTTTGCAGTTATTCCAAGGTTTAAATTATCCATCCACATACGAATATCATAGCGAATATAACTAAGAATTGACTGAAAATTTATAAAACATTTTATAATAATTTATGAGCATTTCTATGCTATAATTTTATCAAACCTGTCTAATTATAGCGTATTTTGTATGTAAATGGATGATGCCATTCAAGTGGCCATTTAGCAAAGTTTTCTCGCTTGACTTATATATAACATTTTTACATTTAAAATATTCAAAACTAGTTCAGATGAGTAGGTCATTAGGTTGATGGTGAAACGTAAAGAGATTGGGAGGTTTCTGTTTCAATATATATATATATATATGCAAATTTATAAATAAATATTTAAAAATACAGTATTTAAATGTTTATAAAAAATATATGTATAACTATCACTTAGGAGCGCTTTCAACCAACTTGTGGCTTTGTCAACTATCACGTTTAAAATGTCAGCTTTCCCATAATTCTATGATGTCAACTTTCCCATAATTCTGTGATCTTAATGTTTGCTGCTTGCTTATTAACCAAATGTTGCTTGTATTTACATATCAATTTTTATTTGTAAATAAAGTTTTATCCTTTGAATTGTTTATTAAGTTATTTAAATAAATTAATAAACAATTCAAAGGATAAAACATGTCCATTTACAAATGGACATGTGGGTGTGGCCATGGATATATAGGTGAATTGAGGTGCATGTTGGAAAAAAGAACAAAGGAACACTTATTGTTATTTAAAAGGGTTCAAAATACAAAACAAAATTTTAAAAATAATGATAATTTATCAGCTTCTGTCTTTTATGACCATAATAAATAATGTATATATGGTTTTGATTTTAATTATAATAACGTAAAAATATTGGAAATTGAAAGAAATAATAAGAAAAGGAAAATTAAAGAGGCGATGTTGATATGTAAATACAAGCAACATTTGGTTAATAGGCAAGCAGCAAACATTAAGATCACAGAATTATGGGAAAGCTGACATTTTAAACGTGATAGTTGACAAAGCCACAAGTTGGTTGAAAGTACTCCTAAGTGACGGTTATACATATATTTTTATAAGTGTTTAAATACTGTATTTTTAAATATTTATTTATAAATTTGCGTTTATTATTTTGAAGAAATACAGACATTGATTTATAATATTATATATATATTGTAACAGGATGGGGTGGTATTGAAATGGTAAAGGAAAAGGATTGAACCTAGGGTGATGAAAAAACAATCATCACTCCCAGTCCATTTAAAATGAAATATTTATAAAAAGTATATTTAAGTAAAAATATTTAAAAGAAGCATGAGATTAAAAATCTCTGAGAGCATTGATATATCAGCCAGTAGCTAACTCAGAAGAGCAATTAAAATAACTATACATCAACCATATATTAACCAGTATTATAAAGTAAGTAATACTAAAGAGAAATAACCATACATCATCATCATTGATGGGAATAAACAAATCAGTACAATAAATCAACAGCCCATCTTGTGGCTGGATTTGAACCATAAAAAAAATATAAATCAACAGTCAACCTTGTGACTGGATTGGAAATGGGTCTTCTGTAGACCAGGCTAACTATTGAACCTTTGCCACCTTGGGCAAATATTTAAACATAACTTGGATGTACCAGCTTAGTGCCCATCTATTAAAATACACAATAATCGAAACAATAATGCTGGGACATAAAACATGCTGATCATCATCAATGCTCAGGCCACTTGTAATGGCCAACTATAAACTTAAATTTTTAATAAGATTAAACTAAAATAAAATACAGTGCATGGGCTTTAAAGAGTATCCTCTTTTGTGCCAACCAGGATGATGATTGATCATCTCTGGATGCCCCAAAGCACTAAATACACATCTTCATTTATATATTCATCCCGAGCTCAAATATAGTTCAGAGAACATAAGCCCTATTACTGTATGTGAACAAGAGATGATGGAATACAATTTTTAACAATTAAATGTTTATTAATAACAAAAAAATAAATGATTAAGGTCTTATAATGGCTCTAATTTTGAAAAGTATACAGTAATAAAAGTCATTACACTAATTTACAAGATTACTACAAAATTTAAATTATTACACTAATTGCATTAATTCTTCATTAGTTTTTATAAACGCATATATATTGTACTGGTCAGTTTCGATATCACTCACATTTTACCTCTTTTTGAACTCCTTTATCATATCTACACAGTACATAGTATTATTATTACGCACAAACTCCTTTTGTATGGCCCGCTAGCTCACGGAGATTTACATGAGAAACACGGATAAATTACTTAAAACTACTGTCGTCACAGATCTTTACTTTATTAATGGAATTTATATATAAATGAATAAGCAAACTCATCAATAAATTGCCTAACTAGGATAAAAAATTAATAAGTATGTGTGTTTAAGCCATCAAATCAGCAATACAATATCTGGGGTTAATAATAATAAAAGCAATATAGACTACAGGTTTGTTTTATAATACTGTTTAATATAATTACATAATTGGTTAACATAATAAAGCTACTTTCTTTACTAGTTTCAAATATTTGGAAAACATTATTCAACATTAATTAAATGCTTCGTTCAGTATAGGCGGGGAAGATCTATGAGCCAATGAGGTAGTGATCTGTAAACTATATATAATTCATTGCTATTAGATGCACTAATTTATTATTAATAAAATTAATATTTTATAAACACCAAATAATATCTTTCACAAATGAATATTTGATTTATATGTTTACAATATGGTCTTTTAATTATATAATGCTTTAACGTGAAATGACCAACAAATAAATCAATAATTAAAACATGGGTTGGTAAAATATTGTGTATGTTTAGGAATTCGCTGTTAAAAAGGGAATCACTTTAAATCAAGTGGGTTATCAACATTAAAAGAGATAACTAAACAATAAATCACTTTGATTTTGACTTACTTCACTTTGCCATGATTTAAGAGGCAACTTTAAAAGAAATAGATAGATCTTGAGAACGAAAGCAGTACTGACATAGCAGGAATAAAAACATTGATAAGATTGATGCAAATTTTGCCATTATATTTGGAGAACAAAATGGTCACTTTGCATTTTCACAGATGGCAACCTAGAGAGAGAGAGCTTCCTTGGACATAAGGAGAAATGAGGTCGGGACTTTTTCACCCTTGAGCCTTACTGTCCGATTATGGAAATCCTGAAGAATGGAAATCCGCATTAATAGCTTAGATTTCCTAAAATACATTTATTAAAATAATAGCGAATTCATTGAACTTAGAATAATTTGCTTATGCCAGCAATGCCTATATTAATGGAATAGACGCTTTATTCACGTCCATTACTTAAAGTAAATACTAAAATAATTGTCCAAGCATAGCGACTTGTACCCCTTCAAAATCAAATTGGAATAAATCAATCATGACTATAATGTCGTACTAAATAACAATAAAAGTAATTACTCCCTTTACGCAAATTTCATTTAAAACCCTCTTTAATATCTCATCAAAGCATATTAAAATCTATTGCGATAAATATTCATTTCCTTCTCACAAACTCGACTTAGTGCTCTGATAACAAAATAAACACATACAATATTCATTTTATTGACAGATCGCAATTATGAAGTATATGTATTATTGGATTACATTTAAAAAAGTAATTCCAATTCGGTGAATAAAAATGAGCTAAACAAATACTCGTTCATTTGGGAGAGTATTAAATCGACCAATCAATCACGGGCCGATTGAAAATATTTAAGGAAGGTTTCAATTCACCGCATTAGATTTATTGGCACATAAATACATAAATATTTTAAATCGTAAATTAATCAATAATAGGAAAACACCATAAGAAAAGAAATATGATATAAAAGGCATTTTTAAGAGAAACTAGTAAAGTTGAATTAATCTGATAGAGAGCGATGACAAAAGTAAAATTACAAAAGATATATAAGTATTACGTATATTACAAAGCATGTTTATCCTAGGATAGGGTGGCAATATTTAATTACTGATGTTACGAAAGCCATTTAAAACAAGAAAAGTGAATTATATATTTTAGAAAGAATTCTTTTGCCAGTAATATTACCTTCCAACAAGTCCTCTCAAGTGTAAGCGTCAACTGCTTGCAAGTTCTTTTGGAGAGTGAAATGAGGCACCTTTCCATCGATGAAATAGCTAGCTATTTTTTTTTATTATTCAGCAAAGTTCATTCACCAATAGTTCTCTTTATAATTTCAGAAGGTATTAGATGGTTTTACAGTAGCATACTGATGTTACTGGGAAAGGCTCAGGGTACATCTATGCACCCCGACCTTAGCCTACATTTCTGTGTACATTAAATCATAAAATATACTGACATAGATTCAAACTGCAACTCATTCACCATAGTAATCTGATTCCTATCACTCTCTTTTTGGGGGTATTTATACTATTTTAGCATTGCTCCCGGATATTCTATCTTTCCATAGCTTCAGGCATTGTTCTGTCGTTTCATTTAAAATTAATATGCTCTATTGTGATGCTAAGATACACTCTTCTGATAAATCTTTTAAGTCTTTTGTTAAGAATCCATTTTTAATTCGCAAATGGATTACTACGATAAAATAAAATTAATTTAAGATAAGTCCCTTTGTTGAGTAACCTATGTGACTCCAGGTTTATCCAAAAAAATGTGACTTTTAATCACTAAAATTTAATAGAAAAATATAAAAGTAATTTTTAAGCAAATCTATTTAACGGACTTTACTATTAATATTTAAAATACACGCATATATGTAATATCCACACACAAAAATATGTAATAAATAAATCTTATTTTATTAGAATTAACATTATTTAAACCTTATTATAGAAATTAAAGTAAAATTAAAACGTTCATTATTAAATGAATATAGCAAGGCTAAAGAAAGAAAAATAGGCTTGGTGTGTGTATGAATATAAACTGTCCGTTAAACAAATTTACTATTAAAAAGGTAAAGATCAGGTTTGATCTCAGGTTAGTGCTAAATAAGGCATGAAACTTGGATCAAGTTTGGATCCAATCATTTCAATATATATATCTGTACACAGACATGCATTTTATAATATATGATGAAGACATTTCAATTAAACATAAAATAATTATTACATTAGTGATTTACATAATTGCTATTCAAAATTTGAATTGTTACATGGATTTACATATATGTGCGCACAGACACGTGATTTCTATTATACAATTAATCTATTTCAATTGATATTCAATAACAACAAAAAATGATTAAAATTTACATATGTATTATAATTGACAACATATGCACATATACATGTGTGTGCGTGAAATAACCTATTTGACTTGCTACAAAATAATTATCAAAATCTTAAATTGTATAAAATACAATAAATCATTAAAGTTTCAGTTAAATGAAATACATTTTACATACTAGGTTTACTGAAACACGTATATATAATTTGCACAGACATGTAAAACATTAATTTATCTACATAACATTTGTATTTATCACAATAAAATAATTAAAGATTATTCTTGCAGTTTAATTCTCTTTGCTGAATAGTTGTTGTTTTTCCCCCCTTAAAAATAGTACTATCCGATTTTTAACAGATGATTGTTGATTGATTTAAAATGTCTTTCTTTTCTTTTTTTTAATAAACGAAAGATGCAATCATTTTATAAAATTAAGAAAATATAAATTTCAAAATGTCTTTCTGATTGATTTGTTAATGCTGATGAAGTAGGCAAGGTGAGATAGGAAAAGTGAATATGTGAACTGCAGCTCTTCATGCCAATATAAGTAGACAGTCAAGCATGGACTAAGTACACAATGCCCCATGATGTTGTGAGAAAATACCTCATTTTTAAGCACTGCCCCTTCTAAATACCTAGACAGATCATCCACATGAAATAATATGCAGAAAAAAAATATCAGGCACTGAGACAGCCCTGCTCATCTCTTGTGAGTCTTAGGGGCTTTAGAGGAGGTCTATTCATGAGACCAAGGCCTATTCATGAGGCCTATACACCACTGGACTACCCTGGGAGCTCAATATCTAGGTCTAGACAGTGCTGAACATATACTTCGGAGCACCATGAACACACTGCATCCAGACACACCTGCTCATGTATACCCCCACCATAAACATAAAAAGTAAAAATTCATGTATCACTTTCAAAATGTCATTTTACTAAAGAAATAAAATAAGCATTTATTTTATATAGCATATGTTTACAATTGTATTACATTCAAATATCAGCCTTTCAAGCTAATTGTGCATTCACTTTTGCAAGTGTTAATAATAATAAATGAATACTTTTTCTCCAATACAAGATATAGTATTTATGCAGGAATAAAATGAATCCACTTATTCCTATGACTGCTTATATATGAGAAAATCTGAAGTACTGGCAAGGAAAGCATGAGGATCACTGATGTCATTAATTAAAACATCGTACATAGTAATTTAAAGTGACTGTTCCATCCTCACGCTTTCCTTGCCAGTACTTCATATTTGCTCATATATAAGCATTTGAGTCATAGGAATAAGTGGATTCATTTTATTCCTGCATAAATACTATATCTTGTATTGGACAGAAAGTATTCATTTATTATTATTAACACTTGCAAAAGCGTATGCACAATTAGCTTGAAAGGCTGATATTTGAGTGTAAAGAAATTAAAGAAATTATTTAAAATTTTGTTATTATATATATCTGTACTCACCACAGCTGTATATATGTTTATCTGGACTTCTCTGCCTTTAGATAATCAGCACATATATAATTATTTATTTAACAAACTGGTTCTTTTGGTCCATTAGAAAAAATAAAATCAATTTTTGGTTATCATCATCAGGTAAAAGTATGCAATCCATGTAAAATCTTGATTTGTAGATGGTATCTTTCTATCTAGGATTAATCCAGGCAAGCAGCTGTCTTGGTTTGATAGATTTCAGGCTATGAATTTCAACATAAAAAGTGGGGTCATTCTTTTCCATGTAAATTCAAACTCCTGCTAAGAAAAACAGTCTCCTATCTTGCCTTTAGCTACATCAGTTTATGGCAACTATTCTGCCAACTCTCTACTACAGCTAACAACAAACTGCAGCTATCCATTTTGGTCAGCTAATTTTTGCCACTTATTCAAAAAGTTTTAGTAGCCAAGCTGTTCTGTTTGGCTCTTACAAAAAACTACAATTCAGACTGTTCTCTTCAAAAATCATTACCCAGACTGGAGCTAATTTTGTTATCAGCCCTTTTATAGAATAATCTAAGGTGATAACAGCACCTTGATGAAAACAGAGTTTTTATTTTTAGCTCTCTAATCCCTTTGAAAACATATACATGCTTTAATTAATTAAAAAATTTCAAAAACAAGTATTGTGTTTTTACATTTCACAACCAGAATAATAATAATAATAATAACAACAATAACAACAACAACAATAATAATAATAATAATAATATAATATATATATATATATTTATTCAGACATTTTTTAAAATATCAATTTCATAATGAAATTTTACTTTAAACCCAGAGTTATTTAACCCTTTACTTGTTATTTTATTTTAGGAAGTGTAGATAATATCTACAAAAATTTATGTCTGTTTTTATTTCTACTTTTTCTTTCAACTTTATATATATATGCATGCACACTATACTAGTGTGCTGTATGTAATCCAACTGGTTGTAATATATATATATATATAATATTTGAAAAAAAAAGAAATTCATTTTCTAACTTACTAGGAAAAAAATTCATCAATTTTTACATTCTTCTTGTTTTTAATTTAAAGGGGAAAAGAAGGAATTTTAGAATATAGATCAATGTATTTTTAAAGACAAATAAGATATTTCCATATAGATTGAAATAAGAATTATGTTAATGCTAAGAAAAAATATAAAATCTAATTTCTATAGAAGAGTACAATCATTAAAATTCTAATACAAATAATTACACATATATGCTCGCATACACACACTCAAAAATATATAATACATCATTACTATATGACTGTTAAATAAAATGTGTACATGCATATACATAATGACAACTTTTAAATTTTATATATATATAGTAAGTACCAGATTAGTGCTGTATACCACAGTATTAATATAAAAAATGAAGTTTGTTATTATTGTTTAATTTCATTTCACTTGATGTAGGAATAATGAAGGTATTGAAGTAAAAATGTTAATTAGATAACCATGACAATCTAATATTTGAAAATAATATTCTTTACTATTAATATTAGCATCAAATTATAAATCTGTTGTGATCAATTTAAAAATATATATAAATAAGTGAATAAATAAATAGATTCTGAAAAATAATTAAATCAATCATAAAAAGGTGACTTGAATAAAATCATTATTACTAAATTATTACATGTTTCGATTTATATTACTACATTCACCATAGCAACTTACCTAGTACAAAATTAAATGTTTTATGTTTTATATATGTTGTTTATTAGAATAGATTATTATAAATATGTGTAAAAATATCTATTCATTAAAAGGTATTGAAAATGTAATACACTTTTTTTTCCCATGATATGTATATGGATATTATATTTCTGATTAATGAATTTCACAAGATTGATTAACTCAACTTGTGTGTGATATTAAGCAATTTAAATTTCTCTTTCTTAATTTGGTAAGAAAACAGATAGCATTTATTACTCATTTGGATATAACTGAATTTTGTCAATGAAAGAATTTTCTTTATATATTATTATCAATGATAAAGGAAAATAAAGCCAATGATGTGCAGTTTGGCATTGCCCAAGTATTTGTCATTTTACAAAGTTGGATACATTTATATACTTGAAAGGAAAATATCAGAATTTAAAAGGGAAAGTAATTGAATTTCAAATCATTGATTGTTATCATTCATGCTTGTCTCTCTACTTGAAGGAAAATCATCTCTACACATTGGGATTAGAAACAAGGAACTAGAAGCTACAATGAACTAGTGGGTAAAAATGAGAAATAAGACTGTTCACTTGTGGTATGATAGCTATGTGTATGTATTTTTCATTTAAAAAAAGGGGGAAATGTGTACATTTTGTTCATATTTTATTTTAAAACATAGGATTAAGTGATATATATATATATGGATTATTATAGAATTCATATAATAAAAGGTTACACAGATTCGTTTTTGTTACTATTATTTAATCTCTTATCTGATGATATAGGTGAATTTGTGACCAGATGTTTTTTATGTTTAGTTTTTTTATTCAAGATTTAATTCGGGGACATACCTTTAGATGAGTTTCAATACAATGGATTTTAATGTTAATTTAATTATTTAGTAATTACATTAGTGAATAAATGAAAATCTATTTTTGTTGGATGACATTTTTAATTGTATATTCTATTTCTTTTTTTATAATGATATAATAATTAAATACAAATAAACAATGTTGTCTCTAACAATTCAACTGCATTGAAAGTATGATAGATTTATTTTCAAATACATTGGGAATAATAATAAGAGATTGAAAAGTTAAGATAGAAGAATAAATATGTATCATGACATTATTAAAAGGATCAAGAAACTAAAAGAGACTTGGAGTAACCATACATGTCAAAGTGAAAGTAATAGATGGGCAGTTGAAGTATTAAACTGTATTCAAAAACATTTTAAAAGATGTAAAAAATACCATATATGAAATAAAGAACTATCTTCATGTCTTGTGAAGATATGGAATGGGGCAAAAAATCTGAATTAAACTTGGAGTGATATTGATCATGAAGTGGTCTGATAATGGTGGAAAATATTGATGGTATTACAAGAAGCAAATGAAGAAATAGAGACATTGTACATTTCTATATATTAAAAGTTCAAAATAGAATAATGTAATAATGATATTGAGATTTAATAATTATTATTTTTCTATCAGTTCTTTGAAAGGATTTAGAACTCATTATCACTGATTTTGACATAAAATACCAAAAAATGCAGAGATTTAACAATAGTTGTAGTACAATAAATTACATTAAAGTAGTAATAAAAATAGTTATCAAGAAATAAATTGTGTTGGTTTGCCATACACCATAGTTATGTAAATTACAGATAATCTATTATGTAGTAACTAATGATTTAGAATTTTGAGATGGAGATCTAATTGATTATCAAAATATTACATCAGTCATTAGGTTGCATTGTGATAACAATAAGCTAAACATAGATAAAAATCCTTTATAGTGACTTTACATTTTTAAAACTTTGCACAGAAATTTCATACAAATATTTTGTAGATTAAACTGGAAACTTAATAAAAAAAGATTGCTTAAGTTATTTAGATTTCAAATATTATGTGATTATGTAGAAAACATTATTTTTGAGCTTTAAAGAATGCTACACAAGCTATGAGATAAAAATAAAAAATGGCCTAATATAAATTCTAAGAAGACTAAAATAAAGTTAAATGGCTTTTCCAAAAAAATTATGATAGAAATGAGCTAGAAAAGATTAAGAGCTACAAAAAGCTTAACTTGTATTTAAAGAAAATATAATAATTATAATCAGAGAGTTAAATTTCAAATGTCTCTAAGAAAAATAGATTAAAATTAAAAGAAAATGTACATGAGTTTAAAAAAAAAACTTTTAAGAAATGTTTAACTGGTGTTTACTATGGATTTAAGACAAGGACACCATAATTGAACAGTAATAGTAAACTTTCACGAATCACACTAAAACAGGAAGTGATCAAAAATGGAATATGTATTCAAGAGAACTAATATAAATCACTGATATAATTGGAAAAAAAAAATTAAATGTATATGGGGTGGTCAAATGAGTAAAAAGGAATGACAATAAGTGGACTGTTGTAATCGTAAATAAAATCTCAAAAGATTATAAAAGATCTAGAAAGAGATCATATTTGAAGCAGACAATAAAACATGAAATTTGTTATAGCAAAGTGGAGAAACAGGATTGAACTTTTAGAGATTGTTTTGATATATATCTTCTTGTGAAATGATAACTTAAAATTTGTTACTATACTACAAATTATTGTATATAATCCCAAAGAATTATAACATATTTATTTATAAACAAAGACTAATGATTATTTCGTATTAATAATTGAACATAATGTACACTGTAAAAAAATGATTAATTCATATAAAACATTTTAAATCTCTAGTAATGAGAATATTAATAAAAAAGGTATGTGCAGACAAATTAAAAATTGGTACACTTGCCATTTTTTTTAAAAAATTACTATCCATGTAATCAGTCACATGTCTCTACCATAAGGCAACAACTCATCAATACACAAACTCAGACCATCTTCTTTCCCTATGCATACAATCCGGAAACAAACATTATTTCAGAAATTTAAAGTTATAAATTAATAGATGAAATACACAGGTTTTTATATATACCTGTGTCTATATATGCAATAGACAGGGTACGAGCACAGACCCTCACACGACCCACCACTCTCCACACCATCTCATGACACTGATACACCTGAACACACATATGTCGAAAAGATAAATAATCACCAATATATGTATTTCATGCTAAGCCAGCAATCATCAGTTGGTCAGATTACCATCTCTACACATATATGCTACAAGTACTCAGATATATATTAAGATAGAAAATCCTCCTACTTTAATGGATAGGCTTCAATGTACTCCACACTCCAACTCTTCAACTGTCCATCCAATTCAAAATCTGATGATGGAACACTCAAAGGCCACCCTTAGGCTGAGATTGTTGTCACATCCATATTGACCTAAAGGTCAATCTGACCCCTCATGTACAGGACATAATCCATTAAATACATATACAAGGGATCGGCAGACATCTCTAATATGTAATAGATGAAATACACAGGTTTTTATATATACCTGTGTCTATATATGCAATAGACAGGGTATGAGCACAGATCCTCACACGACCCACCACTCTCCACACCATCTCATAACACTGATACACCTGAACACACATATGTCGAAAAGATAAATAATCACCAATATATGTATTTCATGCTAAGCCAGCAATCATCAGTTGGTCCAGATTACCATCTCTACACATATATGCTACAAGTGCTCAGATATATATTAAGATAGCAAATCCTCCTACTTTAATGGATAGGCTTCAATGTACTCCACACTCCAACTCTTCAACTGTCCATCCAATTCAAAATCTGATGATGGAATGCTCAAAGGCCACCCTTAGGCCGAGATTGTTGTCATACCCATGTTGACATAAAGGTCAATCTGACACCTCATGTACAGGACATAATCCATTAAATACATATACAAGGGATCGGCAGACATCTCTAATATGTAATAGATGAAATACACAGGTTTTTATATATACCTGTGTCTATATATGCAATAGACAGGGTATGAGCACAGATCCTCACATGACCCACCACTCTCCTCACCATCTCATAACACTGATACACCTGAACACACATATATCTGAGCACTTGTAGCATATATGTGTAGAGATGGTAATCTGGACCAACTGATGATTGCTGGTTTAGCATGAAATACGTATATTGGTGATTATTTATCTTTTCGACATATGTGTGTTCAGGTGTATCAATGTTATGAGATGGTGTGGAGAGTGGTGGGTTGTGTGAGGGTCTGTGCTCATACCCTGTCTATTGCATATAAAGTTATAAAT
This sequence comes from Epiperipatus broadwayi, assembly GCA_028023455.1. Classification (NCBI taxonomy): domain Eukaryota; kingdom Metazoa; phylum Onychophora; class Udeonychophora; order Euonychophora; family Peripatidae; genus Epiperipatus; species Epiperipatus broadwayi. The sequence continues at coordinate 366,336 of JAQFVV010006406.1, read as the reverse complement.
TGTAAAAATAAATATTGCATGTTTTTAAATATAATATCCGTATTTTCTATTGTTTTTTTATTGAATATGTTAAACTCAACGATAAAACAATTACCTGATTTGATAGTGATTAAACAAAAATTTATTTTAAAAAAAGTTTTTTAAGTAACACTTAAAATATTTAAATATATCTCAAAAATTGAATTCTATTCCTTTAAATAATCCCTTCTCTAATAAATTTTATGACTTGCTATTTTTTTAATTAAAAAAAAGGAATAAAATAAAACCATATGTATTAATAATAATATGGTTAATTTCTGGAATATGACGTGATGTTGAGTACTTCAAATAATAGGTTGAATATATCAATTTCTTTTATTTTAAGGTGTTTTTTTTCTTACTTTATTTAATTTTCTTCTCCTTCCTCTTTTCATTATGTAATGATTTCTATATTTAAATATCACACCATTTCCACACTTCTAAAACATTTAACAATACTATTTTTAGACCAATCTTTACTCTTACAGTTTCGACTGTCCTGCATTCATCATCAGAGATCTTTTTTTGGAAATAGAATTATAAAGATCTCTGATGTGATTGCAGGACTGTCGAAACTGTAAGAGTAAAGTTGTGGTCTTATTGCTAAGTGTATAAGAAGATTATTTTATTTAGTTGAGAATAGTTCCATTGAATTTTTATTTCTGATTTTGCCACTCAATCATTTTCTAGACTGCTGCAGTCGTCAGTGGCAAATTCTGGCGCAAGATCCGTGAATACTAGCCCAGCTCCACCATTTTCAGTATTCAAGTTTCTTATAAACACTTATGAATAAATAATTGAACAATTTTATTTTGCCACTACAGCACAAACGGTAGATATATAAGAACTTTTTATCTATAATATCAACTAAGCTAGTTTTTAATTTACTTAAGCAAATTCCATTGAACGATCTAAATATGTAACAAAGTATTAAAGAAAAACAATCGATTGGATTACATTAACTTTAATCCTTATAAAATCAGATATTGAAAAAACCTTTGGGCGGTACTATGAAAATGATACTTACATTATTTTACATGAGTTATATATAAAGCTTATTATATTTTATCATCGTAAATAGAAAGTAAAAAAAATCTTATTAATCTCAGCTTGTGTTATATTGTTTTATAGGACTATAATGTTTCGCAGATGGAGAAGATGAAATAGTATGCCTTATTAGTAGTAGCACTATTATTAGTAGTAACGAAAAAAATATTATATATATTTTAATAAATACATTATTTCAATATTTTACGTTACTTCACATAATGTTTAAAGAAATTTTAGTAATAGTAATAAAAAATTATCTATATTTTAAAAGACTAAAATAAAATACTTTTATCACTTAATATGTTTTAAAAATAAATGCAAAGCTTTCGTAAAAAAAGTAAAATCATCTTATTTTTAAAGTTTAATTTTCTTAAGGCAATAAAAATTGTTAACATTCACACATAAAAAAAAAAGAATAATGTACCGGTTAATATATATATAACACAGCGTTCAGATGGTATTATTTTACTTTCTTCTTCACATACTGCAGGCCCGACTAGTTACGAAAGCCTTTAGATTCATAAGTACTGAATTTAAGATGACATTCTAATCAAAAGCTATTCGGTTGTCTTTGACATAATAGGCTAATTGGTTAAAATGTTACTTTCGATTCAATATTCATGAATTTAAATGTCCAAAGTTTAAATCCCCGTGTTAGTAGTCATGTCAAGAACGCATAAAAAGGAAAAAAGACTAATACAACTTAAAACTTTGACCTTTGTGTACTAGCAACAATTGAATGTTTTTGAAAGTTAGATAATGTTTTGAATTTTTCTAAAACATATAACAATTAATATAATTGAAATAGTTGACAATAGTTACAAGTAAAATGTCATCAATACAAACTTTCAGACGAACTCCCATATATATAATAAACTATTATGAAGACAGAAAAGATGTAAAACAAAATGAAATTATTAATTATCTATTCCTGATTACATACAGAAATTTACTTTCTATTACATAATTAAATCAAAATCGTATGATGTCTCATATGTGATGCTGTGACAAATTCCAATTAGCTTTTCCCAAAGGAAATAAGATGTCGAAGCTATACGATCAGAAAAAGTTCTAATCTCTCTACTTCTTAGTCCTTATTACTCATTTTTTTAACTCTAGAACATCTACCTCCCACCCCCAATCCACTATTATATTTTAATAAAATTATTTTTCATAGTCCCATTAATTAATCAATATAATCCACAACGTTTTTAAAATCTAAACAAAAACTATAAAATCTTTTCTTATACTCTTTTTAATTTCAAATTTTTCCCATTCTTCATATAATTCATCCTGATCTCTGTCAACATACCACTCAACAAAAAATAAATGTTCAATGTTTTCTCTTCCATTGCCACATAAATTACATCTGCAATCCAAATCCCTATTTCTTTTTTTTTTTTTTGCCTTTCTTTGAATGTCTAATGCTTCTTCCCTTGCAACTGTTAAATTAATCTTCGATTAGTGATATCATATATCAATTCATATTTTTTATACTTTTTAATCTTCAGAAACATCCCCAATGAATTTAAATTAGAATTTGAAAATCATTTAAAAATATTAACATATTTTGCAGATGGTTCGGATTTGAATGAAATTAATAGGAAAATAATTGATACACTAATAGAAACTACAACAAAAACAGCACTTTTTAAAAAGTAACACTTTACAATAAATTGACTTAAAACAATAACAAACTCTCCATAAAATAGTGTCACTCAGGGCAAGCAAGCCTTATTAATCAATGAAATGCAAGAAAGTTTATGCATAAAATCTCTTACTAATGCATATTCATCTAATATTTCCAGACTAGTTTCTAGCTTGTAACTTTCATCAGCTAGATGCTTTGGATCTGAGAATGCTGCACTTAGATCTTAGGATCTAATGCAATACTTCGGCAGCTATCTTTTGCCTATTTCATTAATTATAAAGCTATGAGTCCAGGATGACAATACATTAATCATTTCAATTCAAGATAATTAGCTTGTACAGTCATATGGATCTTAACCTGGTTCAGTATGTAAACATTTTGGTGTCTTTTGTTTTGCAAAAAATGATAGCTATGATCATCCTATGAGCAAGATTGGCATAAACATACTCAAACATCACATGATCACCAATTCCTATGCTCGCACAAGCTGTTAAAACAGTAACATAGTCTTCGCACAGTAGTACCTTTTAGTGTGAGTCTTAGTAATCAATGTACACATGAAAGTTTGTGCATGAAATTTATATCCAGTGCCTATATATCCAATATTCTCAGACTACCTTCTAGTTTGTGGATTTTATCAATAAAGAGATTTGGAACTGAGGGCATTGACCTAGATCTTAGGATCTAATCAGCCATCTTTTACCTACTTAGTTATCTATAAGCTATGACTACAATATAAAATACAATAATGCTTTCAATCAAAGCTCATTCCCTTATATAGTATTACATATCTGAATTCCAGTTCATTATCTATATATCTTGGTGCATTTAGTATTTTGAAAACCATAATCCTCATCTTAACTTTGGACAGGATTGTCATAAAACAACCAAAACATCACATGATCACCAATTCCTATTTTTTATGTGTTAATGTAGTAGCAAACTTTCCATACAATACTACCACCTAGTGCAAGCCTATAGTAATTAATAGATGCACTGGATGACACTACATATGGAGAGTTTAATACTGTTTTAACAGATAGTGTAAGCATAAAAATTGGTGAGGTTATGATTTAGTGATTTAATAAACTCTCTTCTGAGGCAAAAAAATATATGAACAATAGATGGTTATAAATGACTAAACATCACATGATTACCATTTCTTATGCTTGCTCATAACTGTTATTAAAACAGGCAAAACTCTCCATACAGTAGTGCAAGACTTCTGGCACCTATTGATTTCTCTGGCTAGCACTGAGTGGTACTACTGTATGGAGAGTTTTGCAGGTTTTAGTAGATGGTTATATATAAAGAAACATCAATTTATCAATTATTTTTACTGTGACCAGAAAATGTATGAAGAAGTGATATAACATGAAAATATCTAAAAATGGTCCAAATATAACTATGAGTTAGCAAGCAAAGTGAATAATAATCTCCAGAGTTTAAAAGATTATCTTGGTACTGGTAGAAACTTATTTTTGCAATAAAAAATGTTGGAATTATTATTATTAATAGAAATGACATCATGAAATTGTATAAAAAATTATATAGCAATAATTGACTCCTACAATTTTTTCATCTTTATGACCAGGATTGTAAATGAAAAAATGATATATATAATTTAATCTATGAAGGAAAAAGTTCAAGTAATGATGAAATTGTAATCAATATTTTAAAAGTAGTCAGTGAAGAAGTAAAATTGTTGGGAAAATTATATATCAGATAATTGGAACAATGAAATAACAATATTGATATTTAAAAAGTGATTAAAAAATATTAAAAATTACAGACATATCAGCCTTTTATGAAGATAGTTATAGTCACCACATTTACAACAGACTTGGAATTTTAATCAAAAAAAAAATAGTAAACAACGCACAAACACACAAAGCTAAAAACAAAGAATATATATATATTTTAATATCTATTCATTAAATGGCTAAGCAATTTCAAGGGTCAAAGCCCTCATAATCATAGCTGCATTACAAACTATAATAAATTGACTCGGAGTGATGCAAATTTATGCAAATGAAATGATTACGCATTCCATTTCTTGGATATTTTGTAGCATAAATTTGCATCACTCCGAGTCAATTTATTATAGTTTGTAATGCGACTATGATTATGAGGACTTTGACCCTTGAAAGCGCTTAGCCATTTAATGAATAGATATTAAAATAATAATAATAATATATTTTCTTTATTTGTTTTTAGCTTTGTGTGCTTGTGAGTGTTAGCACATTTTATATATTTTGATTCATAATTAGCCACAAAGTATAAACTGTTTGCTTAATCCGAGTATTTAGAAAAAATTATATAAAAGAAGAATAAATATGAGTTATCATTATGCTTTGGATTTGTAAATTGTAAAAAATCATTTGATTCTATAAGCACTTCTGCAATATTAAAGTAATATATCATCAAAATATAAATCCAATATACTGTTATTTTTTGAAGAATATGCGATACTAAAAAGATTAATATTGAGAAGGTGTACGCAAGATGTTTCCATATCTCCACAACTTTTTTCAGCAGTTATACAATAAATATTTCAAGAAATAAAATGGGAAGCTAAAGTATTTTAAGTTAATTGAGATTATTTTAAATCATTTAGATTTTGCAGATGATGTAGTTGTTTCTGCAAATAATACCTCAGATCTTCAGGAATGTTGAAAGTGTTATGAGATTAAAGTAAAAATTAAAACAAAAGATACATGCTAAATAAGCTAAACAATGTTCAAAGAGTTTTCTTATATGAAGAAAATAAAGATTGATAATGAAGTTTAAAACTACATATAACTTCATCCGATTATTAATACAGATAGAAATATAATGAATGAAATTAATCAGAGAATTAAACTTGAAGCCCTTTTAATAAAACAGCCAAAACTCTCCATACAGTGCCACTCAGTGCAATCCAGAGTAATGAATAGATGTCAGAAGGTTTGTGCAAAATCCCTATCTAGTGCTTACTCATCCAATATCCCCAAACTAGTTTCTAGCTTGTGGTTTTCATCAGTGAGGATCCTTGGGCATAGCACCTAGATCTTAGGATCTAATGTAACTATCCAACAGCCACCTTTTATCTCTACTTAACTACAAAACAATGAGAATAAAATTGAAAACACAATAATATTTTCAATCAAAGCTTATATTAGCTTATATAGTCATATAGGTCTAAACTCAGTTCATTACCCATATATTTTGGTGCCTTTGGTTCTTTAATAATCATATATACCACTATCCTTTAGGCAGTATTGGTATTAAACCAATAAACATCACATGTTCACCATTTTTATGCTTTCTTGTAACATAATAAAATAGGAAAAACTCTCCATACAGTAGTGCCACTCAGTGCAAGCCAGAGTAATCAATGGATGCCATGTGGCCTGTGCATAAAATCCCTATCTAGTGCCTACTCATCCAATATCCACAGACTACTTTCTAGCTCATCAAAAAAAGCCACAAGCTAGAAACTAAACTGGGGATCTTGGATGAGTAGGCACTAGATAGGGATTAGGGTATGGAGAATTTTGCCTGTTTTATTAACAGTTATGAGATAGCATAAGAAATTGTGATCATGTGATGTTTAGTGGTTTTGAAACCTTTTGGTAGAAATAATTTAATATTAAAAGTTAATGTGTATCTTTCTCTCTGTAAAAGATTTTTAATAAATGTGTTTAACCAGTTGTTACTTGTATATCTGAGACTTGTACACCACACAAAAGAATAATAAGACTTCAGACCACTCATCAAAATACGAAGAGATGTTTTATAACAGCAATCTAAATTCTGTAGATGGAGTCATTCTGCATTATAGAATGTTCTTCTTTCAGAGATGAGAAAGGAAAAAAGTACATTTTGAAATGCAGGTCCTAATGGAGTAAGCCTGACTAAAACTACAATCTAAATATTTAATTATCTGCAAGTGAATGTATGTGCATGTATTATAAATGAATTTATTGCTTAAATTAAAAATATGTATGAAAAATTGATATTTCGTTGGTATAATATTTTTTTCTTTTCCTATCACAAGCAAAAGCAATTTTTTTTGTGTCCAGTAAGAAATGAGAATTAATTAAATTTATAGACTAAGAAATAATTTATACGTATTTTGTTATTACTTATCCAAAAATTTTTGAAGTAGAAAATAATAATCAATACTTATAATTAAATGTCAGGTAAAAAAAATTGTTATATTAGCGCGCGAAGTATATATATTTTAGGTAAGTAAAATTTTTATATATTTATTCCTTATCACATGTTAAAAGAATCACCTTTCTATTTATTTTAATATAATAGAGTTAGATAATCCAATAAATATTAATAGATCAGTGGAAAAAGCCCAATAATGTTATATGTCTATTCCTATGGAAAACATGTTCAATCTTTCAAGTTTTACATACGGAAACATTGCTAAAAAAAATTCAATTAACAAAGCATATCGAGCTTTAAAAATAATGATATCAGTGAACCCGAAAGAATAAATTAGTCTACAACTTTCTGATTTCACTATTCAACTATTAATGACGTTATTAAACTGAATTTACCAGCACAAACTACTAACCTCAAAAGTTAATGATAGTCAACAAACTTGCACTGATGGAGAACTAAATTGCATAATAGAGAAATGTAATTCTATAATTCGCAGACATCTTCTAAGAGGTTTTTCACAGAAAAATCAATAATACTAGCTATCACTGACATAAACTGCTCACTATGCTAATTTTAAAAAGTTATTATATATGAAGCATTAAATATGCACGATCTGTGGAATATACATAAATATCAAATTCCATAATGAAGAACAAAAAGAAAATTGGAAAAAAACTGTTATAATGCTAGAAAAATGTGATCTAATCAAATTAAAAATACCTATCTGAATTATATAACGGATGGCTTCCATCGAATAATATAAACATTTGGGGTGGTCATAGGATTTTAGTCAATTTATTTAAAACATACACATGTTTCAATATATGACCACATTTTTGAATTCCATCATAGACCCTAATACATATATCTACACAAATTATGGATCGGGAAACATGCTATTTTTATGATTTGTGGGCTCACACCTCAATGCTTTTATTGCAAACATAGATACCACAAATAAAACCCTATCCTAGATTAATATGTTCACAATGTGCCATGTTTGTGATCACCTCACACCAATGCACCAAATTAACAAGCGTCATTCAAAATACACACATGGAAAACTAATAACACACACTTAACTCAATTAAGGAATCAGAAACAATCGTAATGGATCTAGAAGATGTTTTTTTAATATAAATAACAAAAAAATCAACAAACTAATAAAGAAAGCACAAAGTTAACACTGGATCAGTTATCAAATATGGAATCAAAATCAATCATTAGCATGGGCATTATGGATAATGATGAATTTCCCAATATAGCTAAAAACAAATTTATCAATCAACTAACAAAGATGGCATAAAGTCAGCCATAAATCTAAACAGAAGTGCTCAAAATCATAAAGCTTCACAATTTCTAACACTCAATAAGATATCATTTGACAATATAGATTCATTAATATCACTTTCCTATTCTCAAACAACTCCAACAAATGAAGAGTATAATTTCAAAGATAATGGTCATCCACTTCAAAAAAAGGTGAGGGAGAAAGAAGTCTCATAGTATAGATAAATTCAATGAAGATTCTATCAAGGATCAATTTTAAAAGGTAAGTTAATATTACAATACATATTCATAAACAGAAACAGAATCTGTTCAGGAGAGGATCAAGGTAATATTAAAGATATAAAAACATTATATTATCCTTCAAAGAACAAGAATAACACTTTTAATGTGAATTCAAACATCAATATAACAGATGTGGCTAATGTTGATTTATCTGTGACATTCAAATCAACAATCTAAAAAATTTCACCCAAATCAGCTTAAAATGACAATAAAATTGGTGGCTTTGATAACAGGGGATTAAATCACCCTAACAAAATATTCCATTATTTAAATGGTTCAACATTCTCCAACACCACTTATTGGGCTTAATTAAAATAAAAATATATGCTGGCTCACAAACTGACCTATTTGATTATCTTCATAAATGAGGTTTCACAACTTTTTTCAGATTTTCCAAATCACAATCAATGGGAATTGGTATAATTATAGCGAAATCTTGCTTTTCCAAAACATTCAAAATAATATATATTGACTCACATATATTAACAATCTCTTTAGTAGTTTTGAATATTGTCTTTATTTATATTCCCCAAATTCTATTTATAAATAGATTAACTCTTTTTTTTTATAATTTACCATACTCACATTTACTGTTAGGAGATTTTAAGCTGAGTTATGGAACATTTGTCTGTAGGTGGATGGACATATTGTCTTTTCCACAAACAATTAATGAAAAAATCTTATCTAGTAATTCATATTCATTTAATAATGGTATACAATATCATGAATGATCTTGGTTTTCTACTCTCCCTGATGTTATACCATATGCTTAACCTCTCATTTAAAAATTTATTTTTTTTAGATCCTTTAGCCTTATAATGCCTATGAATCTTGATTTAACCCAAAAATCTCAATTCCATAATTGGAAAACCATTTGAATCCTCCTTTCAAATAACACTACAGAATTCCTAATTTTCATAAATATATAATGAATTACTTAAACTCTGCAAACTAGAACTAGATCCTATACACACCTGGATAATATTTGCTGACAATCAACCATTTTATGAAAACAAAACCCTCACCAATAAGGTTATTAATACTAGCAGATGAACAACACTAAAAAAAATTCAGCATTATTCAATGGTGGCAATATAAGAATAAAAACTTATGATATTGAACAGACAATATTTAGCAATTAAGAAGAAATAATATCTAAGCAAACCTTGTATTTGGTCAAGAAACTACACACAATGGTCCTTAGAGAAAACCCATCCATCAGATTACTAACTGCATTTAATAATTAAGTGATAATACAGACAAGTGACAATATGCTATATGTCCCATTTATCCACTACAAAAAAAAAGTGCAAAGCAGGAAGCCATTCAACCCTCCCTCAAAATTTCTCCAACAATCAGAAATACAGTCTTCTTCACAATAAAGGAACTCAGCACAATACTTGTTTTTCTTCCAGACCTATGTCAGCTAAGGATTCATGGAGTACTTCATTTTGTTTTTAACTATCTAAATTATTTTACTACAAAATATCTTACATATATGAATAACTATATATCTAAACAATCTACCATATATGTGGAATTAACTCAATATCTCATGCATCCTTCATTAAAAAAAGAAAAAAAAACACCTTGACTTTGAAATACTAGTGCTATATAATTTATATTTTATAATTAACATTAAAAGGAAGAATAGAAGCATACCCAATACCTACATTATCCAAATACCAATTCATAAACAATGTGCTTCAACATATCAAGCAGCTTTTTATTTAAAGTAATCATAAAAGAAAGGAAAAAATACCAACTAATAGTAATTCAACTAAATATAACTGAATTTAATATGGTTCAAATAGATCTGTCAACATCCTAGAAGAATCTACTATATTTAAATTAATTCTATATACACTAACAATCTCCTTCTGAATCATAAAATACAAATAACATTAAAGGAAAATTCATTTGAGCCTTCATTCCACATTGTTCAATACCACAAGGGTTATCACTAATTTCTCTTCTTTTTACTATATACATCAACCCATTACAGCTGGGGATTAAGATAAAACTTTTTGTATTATACAATTCCTACATACAATACCAGCATTCAAGTTATAGTATATATGGTTGATATATCAGACTTCCTAACAATAGCAAAGCAAATTGCTAAATTACAAATAATTCTGACCAATTTCATTACAAAGTATAAACTACAATTTAATATGTACATATCATGTGTTTGATTAATCAGTAGAAGGGAAACAATTATACAGCACTTCAAGAAACCAAAATCCTTTCCCAGATTTTATTCTATTCCAGAATCTCAGCAATGTGAAGCCTAGTACAACAAAAACATTATGATAAAAGTCAAAACTCATTCTGTAAATCATAACCTATCTCTCTATTGAAAAACTTCTCTTTATTATTATAAGAATTTTATATTTCTAACCAATAATAATATATATTTTGGCTTTTACTGGGAAAATATATTCTTAATTAATAATGCTACTTTGGAGAAATTACACAGTAGCTCTCTCACTCAATCGATTACTATAAACTCAAATGTTTTCAATAGTCGTGGATTACATAAGATTAACACATTTGAAATCAAGAAAATTGTAAACCTTTTAATTTTATGTATCAAATGATTCCCACACATTGTAGAAACATTAAAATTTATGCCAACTAACAAACATCCACTACTACCTAAATTCTGGGAAAATCTTATCCTGCCACCTCACACAATTCATAACTTTTACCTTATCCCATCCAGTTCCAAATTCAAATATTGGCAGATATTTAATCTCGTCCCAAATCTCTCATTCAGATTATGAATATAAAGTAATATTTAATATAATCAACAAACAACTGATTAAAAAAATTAAATTCTGGTCAATTGAAACTAAATACCTGCACTTTCTCTTCAAAATAAATTTAGAATTCCTACCTACATTTTATATTATAGACACAGAAAATACTATGAGAATGTTCATAAACACTGCAGCCTTTGTCATAAAGATTCTGAAACCCAATACCATCTCTTCTTTAAAGGTACATAGTTCAAAAACATACACAAGCTATACCAAAACATTTCAGCATCTTCAAATACAGCATTGACATCTTACATTATTTATTCAAACAAGGTATATATGTACAAATTCATGCTAGCATCACTATACTACATGATTTCTGGTGTACTAGTTACACATTAATGCATAACTGCAAGAAGACACCCAAAATAAACTGGAAACAGTCAAAGAAAGAAATAAGGATTTTAACACCCTGGTGCCTAATGCAGAAACATCTGAAACTATAATAACAGGTTATTGTACTTTGAAGGTAGCTACAACAGTGAAAAATTATCAATATTAGACACTTCATACCCAAATATCTATTTTTTTTCCTTAATTAACATTAATATGTTAATGTAAATATCGATGTATATAATGGAAATGTGACAACATTTTTTAATCGAAAAGCTTTCATGTTACTTTCTCTTACTACTAGATCTATGTGATTTAAATAACATTTAATCTATTCTTATTCAGCAATAAATGTCATTGAACTATAATAAAATATTAGGAAATATATCAAGATACTTTTTTATAAAATTAACTATATTAATTACAAATAATTATGTACAAGTATTATTATATGTACACAGGAGATATTTTTTTCTTTTACATAAGGTGCACAGTTTATAAAATATAGTTATTATGATGAGTGTTTGAAGGTACATAAATGATGCAGTTTTAATGTATAAACTATATTATTTTAAAACAATATATAATGAAAAATAATAAGGTTCTTCCAAATATTTCTCATAGTATTTCTGGGTTTTATGGCATATAAATATATATTATACTTTGCTATACTTTATTGTTTTATTAACATATTTTTGGTGTCAAAAATTATATACTGACCAAGTCTTGTGGTTCTAATTGTGTGAATAATTATTATCACATTATATGGATTAAAATTTTTAATATTTTTCTCAAGCAATACTTTTTTTATATTAATTATTTGCTTGTAGAATAAGAAATGTCTTAAAGATGAGATGTATGGTCATGTTGTAAAAAGGTGTATCATATCTTCTGAATGAATACATGTGGTCTACAGATTGAATTTAAAATGGTTAAGAAACAAAAATTATGGGAATTGTGTTAAGTAATAAGTTAAGCAAAAATTTTAGCCATGATTGAAGAACACACATATTTTGGAATCTGATTGAAGCTTTGGCAATTGAGAAAGTTGACAATAGATGTCTGTTAGGATATATAATTTTTTTGATCTTTAAATGATACAGTAATTAAAGATTTGATGTTATAATTGTCCAATATATTTGCATGTTCAATAGCAAGATCAGTATTAAAAAAGTAATTTGCGTATGGAAGTTGACACACAATATTATCAGTGGAGAAGTGGTTTTGCAAATTGAATTAGCTGTGGTTGTAATGTACATCTTAGCTCTGATATAAAATACAAATGATTGATGATGTCTTACATTAAGACCCATTTATTGATAGATGTGATGTTAATCCCCAGATGTATGACTTTATTAGGGTCATGATATTTTTTAATAATACTCTTTAAAAGACATCTAAAGACGATAGTAAGTAAGTATACTAACCCACAATAGCATTACAAAACAAAATTTTACTACTGGATAAAGCAATTTTGAGAAAAGTATTTCATGTTTGTATTCAATTTATTTATAACTAGATGATTTAGATGTTGGCTTAATGGGGCTTTAGATAAGTTAAAAACAAGGTACACAATTTGTCTTGTTTTATTAATTATTATAAGTGTACCATTTAAGGTTTTTGCAATGTTATATTACTGAGGCTATTAATATATGGTAAAACTGAATGAAGTTCAGACCCATATAGCTATCTGTTTTTTAATGCTGGATTTGAAGACACTTATGTGTCTTAAAAACTCAGAATTTCAAATTGATAGTAATGTATTAAATAAGTGCTGACTTTTGAATTGCTATTTTTGAGCTACTATCTAGAGTCCTAGCTCCTCACTGAGGTAAGTCATAAGCCTGAAACCAATTGGTCTGGGGATAAGGACATTCCGATAGAGATTTTGAATTCTTTCTCTTTCGGCAATTATAAATTAAGGCTTGACTCGAGCTAGTGGTAAACTCTCTCTAGTGAACATTTTAATGCAAGCTTAAAAGCAAGTTTCACAATTTGTGTCTTGTTTTGTTAATTATTATAAGTGTATCCTTGAAGGCTTTTGAAAAATTCAGGTTTTCAAATTGATAGTAACATATTAGACAAAGTGCTGACTTTTGAGTTGGTATTTTAGAACTAGTGTTTGGAGTCCTAGCTCCTCACAGAAGTGAGCCATAATCTTGAAACTAATTGGTATAGGGATAAGGACATTCCAGTAGAGATTTTAAATTCTTTTTCCTTAAGCACTTATAAATTTAAACTTATTAAAACAGGCAAAACTTTCCATAAAGTAGTGCCACTCAGTGCAAGCCAGAGCAATCAATGGATGTCAGAAGGCATGTGCTGTAAATCCCTATCTAGCACTTATTCATCAAATATCTCCAGACTATAAGAAATGGCGATCATGTGATGTTTAGTGGTTTAGATTAAAGTTTGATTGCAGCTAGTGGTAAACTCCCTCTAGCAAACATTTTAATACAAGCTTTAAAAGCAAGTTACACAATTTGGGTTTTGTTTTATTAATTATTATAAGTGTACTTTTGATGGCTTTTGGAATATTATATTGCTGAGGCTATTATTATATGGTGAAACTGTACTGAGTTCAGATCCATATAGCTATCTGTTTTGTAAAGTTGAATTTGAAGACATTTGTGTGTGAAAAATTCATGTTTTCAAATTGGTAGTAACATATTATATAAGAGCTGATTTTTGAGTTGGTATTTTATATCTGTGGCTGGAGTCCTAGCTCCTTACTGAAGGGAGTCATAAGCTGAAGTCCAATTGGTCTGGGGATAAAGGCATTCTGATAGAGATTTTGGATTCTTTCTCTTTTGATACTTATAAATTAAAGCTTGATTGGAGCTAGTGGTAAGCTCCCTCTAGTGAACATATATATATATATATATATATATATATATATATATATATATATATATATAAACTCAGACTTTCAAGCTCCCTACTATTATCCATTTCAATTTCATCTTATACAACTTATACACATGATAACATACAAGTAAACAAGAAAAATGATTTCCAAAATATGTATTTTGTGCTAAACCAGCACTCATCAGTTGGTCCAGATCACCATTTTCCACACATTATATACATCAATTCTCAGTTTATAGTAAGGTAGCAAATCTTCAAATTTTAATGGACAAGCTTCAATCTTACTCTTCAGTCACCCATAACATTAAAAATCTGATGATGGAACACTGAAAGCCTTTGTTGATGCCAATATTATTGTCATGCCCATGTTAATCTTAAGTCACTTTGACTCCTCACATTACATATTTATCTTGTATTCTACTCATCCCTTTCATGTTTATTTAAATGGAAATATTAAGGTTTAATATGTGAGACGTCAGAGTGACTTAAGGTCAACATAGATATACCATTAACCAGTATTTAAAGTTTATATATTAAAGTAAGTACTTCATTGGCAGTTTTAATTAAGTGCCAAAACCAAGGAAGGAAGATTGAAAATGGGAGCTAGAAATTATCAGACAAGGGTAGATCTGGACCATAGCTTATTTGATTAAAAATATAATTTTAATTAAACTTGATAATTTTAATTTATTTCATATGTACACAAACATGCACACAGACACATTAGTTTATTTGTGGATACATGTTTAAATGTTGTGAAATTTTAAATTTCCTATATTAATTTAATTAGTAGAAAGTTTAAATTCAGTTGAAAAAACATTTCTTTATATAAAAAACAATGTTTTTATTGATTGAATACGAGTTGAGGTGCAATTTTAAGTCAATATAAAAGTTATATAAATTAAATTTGACTTTGGAAAACAATGTAATTATTTAATAAGACTAAGATAATCTAGTTGTCTTTTTCATTCACATATAATATAAAAAATAATAAAAAGTTGTTGCCTCATGAAATTATATAAAGACCAAAAGGACCGGGTTTTTTTTTTTTAACTTGCTTCCAGCTCTATAAGGAATATATATTAAACCACTAAACATCACGTGATTACTATTCTTTACACTTACACACTTTCCATAATTAGTGCCAATAAATTTAAGACACAGTAATCTATGGATGCAAGAAGGTTTTTCAATAAAATCCCCATCTTGGCCCACTCATCAAACATCTCTAGACTAGTTTCACTTAAAAAGATCTATTTGTTAATAGATAATAAATATATTAAATAATTTTATTTGACATCTCTCTACAACAGAAATTACTTGGAAATGAACTCATATTCCAGCGCCTACAAAATACTAACAAAATCTAACATTAGGACAATATGAGGTAATAATCTCTGACTGTATGCTTAAGCTCTGGCTAGTGCTCTAAATAATGCATCTCGGGTTTATTTATTGTTAATTATCTGCAAGACAAATAAAATAATTTGTCAAACTATATAAGACTGCAACTTTTTTCATATATTAACTTGTGAAAGAAATGTAAAATTGTTCACAATATTTCAAATAATTTATAATTCAAATTCAAAAATTATCTGGAAAATTTATGGCACACATTTAAAAACTATGTATCAAGACTATAATTTATTTTTGCATATTTCTTTAAATACTCATACTAAAAGTTTAAAGAAAAAAACACAATCAATCATTTAATGATTTATCCATCTATATTATGCACATAAATGTGATAAGTGTGTTTGTTATTATGTAACTCAACAAAAAATGCACCCATCTTCACAAATCTTGTGTTATTTTCTTTATTTTTAATGGAAAATTTTAAAGGCTATGACTTTTTGTTTAATAATACTTTATTGTTTAACAAACTTTGGTAGTTTGAAATATAAAAATGCTGAAGAATTGCATGCATTTTAAATAACTTTATAAAAAGACAAAAAGGCAACATTTATTAAAAGATTATAGCTGTTGGCACATTTTAAAAATTCATAGTATCTTGTAGTTTAAATATTTGAAATACAGGCAATCTTTACATACCTGGAGCCTAATTTTAAATATAGGGGATTTGAATTCAGACATTTAAGCACCCTTCAACTATCCATACTATCTCATACCACCAATACACATGACCACATACATGTAGAAAAAATAAGTAATCACCAATATATGTATTTTGTGCTAAACCAGCCCTCATCAGTTGGTCCAGATTATCATCTTTCATATATATATATAATCAGTGGTCAGTTTATATTAAGATAGCAAATCTTCATACTTTAAAGGACAGACTTCAATCTACTACAATTCTTCAGCCATCCATACAATTGAAAATTTGAAGATTGAAAGCCCAAATCCCATCCTGATGCCAATATTATTGTTATACTCATGTTGACCTCAAGTCACTATGCCCGTCCTGTATAGGACCTTATCTATTTAAAGACATAGAAGAGGGATGGGAAAGATGCAGGCTTAATGTGTAATATTTGAAATACAGGCAATCTTCACATACTTGGAGCCTAATTGTAAATATAGGGGATTTGAACTCAGACATTCAAGCACCTTTCAACTATCCATACTATTTCATACCACCAATACACATGACCACATACATGTAGAAAAGATAAGTAATCACCAATATATGTCTTTTGTGCTAAACCAGCACTCATAAGTTGGTCCAGATTATCATCTTCCACATATATATATATAATCAATGGAGAGTTTATATTAAGAAACAAATCTTCATACTTTAAAGAACAGACTTCAATCCATTCCAACCTCCAACTCTTCAGCCATCCATACCATTGAAAATCTGTGGTTTGCATATTAAAATCTATATTACAGAAATGGAAAGAATTCATTTGATTTTATAAATATAATTCAAATTAATTAAATATACAAAAGCAGTATTATGTTACAATAGCATTATTGTATAATCTCCATTGACGAATTAATTTTTCTGTAACTTATACCGGAGCAAGGGGACAGAACTACCCCTAACACCATAAGCAATAATTTTATTTTTACTCATAATATAGCTTCCTAATTTTAATCAAAAAGTTTATATTATTTTTATAGAAAATAGTGAATTAATTATATAAATAAACATATTTTTTTTATAGAAAATAGTAACGTGTTCTATTAACGATTAAAAATATAATACTCTAGAGCGCATGCTCCATAGGTCAGCTCCCACTAGATTAGAAAAATTATGCTTAGAATTTACTATTATTTTGTTTTTAGACAAAAAAAAAAACACAACTTTTATTTTTTCCTTAATAAGTTTTAAAAATGCCATTCAACTGTAAAAAATAAACGCTGTCATTTTAAAACGTAAAAATATTGCTATCATCAATTATAATTTAGTCTTTTAAATGAAAAGTCATATTTTCGAGGAAAATGTTTTATTTTAAAATTCGTAATTGTAAGCATATAATTAAAAAAATAATTATATATATATGTATGAAAATCATAGGCTTAGGAATATAGTTGTAGCATATTTATATATTATGCCTGCAGTCTGAATTTAACTTAAGTTATGCACATTTTTTTTCAAGTAAGATGTACATTTGTTGACTAGCTTTTTATCAAATATTAGTCAGTAATAGAGTGTTTAACTACTCTGGTCAATGAATAATACACTGATGGCATCAAAATTCAAACTTTTATCACCTGAAAATTAGCATTTGATGAGTAATGTTTTTCTCTTTCATTGTTTATATGATGGCGTTTTTATAGAGGCTAGTTAAATATGCACATAGGTAAGACAAAGTATTTGTAGCAGAATTCATAAAACAAGAATGAAATAGCTGCGTTATGATTTAAATTTTTTAAAATAGTTGGTTACCTATTAAAAGGATTGATCAGTGGTTATGATTAAAAAATAAAATTAAAGTCTGTTGAAAAAGTTTCAAGTAACAGACAGATGTATTACCATTGCACTGCAATGATTTTTGTACCCACATGTGCACACAGACACACACACATATATACTTGTAGGGGATTTAAACCCCGACTTTCAAGATAACTTTTGTAATCCATACCATCTTACGCAACCAATACACATGCAAAAAAATAAATGGTTAATATACACATTTCATGCTGAAATAGCACTCATCAGTTGGTCCAGATCGTTATCTTTCATATATAAATAATCAGTGCTCAGTTTATATTAAGATAGCAAATCGTCAAACTTTAATGGACAGGGTTCAATTTTTTCCATTCTCCAATTCTTCCACTGCCCATATCATTGAAATTCTGATAATGGCATGTTCAAAGTCCTTGCTTGCAATATTCAGTCTGTATTCTGCCCATCTCTCTTTTGGTGTATTTAAATGATCTTAAGATTTTTCATGAGGAGTCAGAATAATTATGGTCAGAAGGTATATAACAGCAAAATTGACAGCTGAGGAATTGGAGAGTGGAGAAGATTGAAACCTATCTGGTAAAGTTTGAAGATTTGATATTTTAATATAAACCAAGCACTGATTATATATATATATATATATTGGGAATGAGATGATCTGGACCAACTGATGAGTGCTGGTTCAGCACAAAATGTATATATTGGCAATCATATATTTTATACATGTATGTATGTGATCATGTATATCAATAGTATAAGATATCGTGGATGACAAAAGATAGGTTGAAAGTCTGAGTTCAAATCCCATATAATCACATCTAGCTTAAAAGTATATATAATATACTTTTATTTAAATATTATATATTAAGTCTCACTTAAATATGTAATTATGCAAATAGTATTTATTTATGTCTTCTAAATTTCTATTTGAGCTTTAAAAGTCATGTTGCATATTATAAAAAAGTTTAAGTTTGTTGGAACACAACTGGTGTCAAGTCAGGATTATTTGAGATAAACTTATGCCTAATAAGACAGTGGTTCATATTTTTATATCAAACACCATTTGAAACATTAAACATTAAAGAAATAGCTAAATAATATGAACATTTATAAATATATTTGTAAAGCAGAGATACTAATTCACAATTAAATCAATGGTCAAATCAAAAGATTCCCATCAAAAGTTTCATCTCACTCAATCAGACTTCTCAAATGCAAGATAACACAAAATGTCACACACATATATTATATTACATGTCTACAATATCACCTTAAATATCAATAACATTTATTATTAATAAAGGTTTTAAATATATAACTGGTCATAGTTCATTATCATTAAATATAATAAATAATGCATGTTCTTAACCAAACAAAAAAATTATTTTGTAAATGCTTATTGTTTAAGCCTTTTCAGGTCAAATACATTTTAAATGTAGTGCTTAAAAATTAAAATAAGCATTAATTTATCTGTTCACTAATTGATTTTGTTATTGGTTAACTAGATAATATATATATATTTCTCTGTGGATTTTTTTTTCCACTTACAATAGTCATAAACTATAAACTCAAATACTATTTTTTAATAAAATAATTTATTCACATAAGAAATTTTGGTAATCATCTGAAATCCAGGCATGGCCACTTGGAGCATTGATGCCATACAAAAATCAATCAAATATAACGTTACCAGGCTGCCACAATTTTTTTTTTATAGAACATGTTTGTTTTTTTTTTTTTTGATTAAACAAATTTTTTATTTCATTTACAACATGATTTTTTTTTTATTAAACAAATTTTTATATTCATTTGCGTTGTTTTTTTTAACCTGATAGCTTTCTTTATCCAACAAATTTTGGTAATTTAATTTTTTGAATTTTAAAACTTTGGACTGTTTCACGATGAAAAAATTTGTTTTAACCCCACCAAAAAAAATATAATGGGATAATTATTTGGGACTTGTTTCGACTTTGTTCTACCTTTTTTATTTTTGGTTGACTAAATTGTTTTTCTTATTATTATTAAATCAAAACTAACTTTTGTGTTGTTGGGGGTTCAAAAATTGTTTTGAAATTCCCACCCTCAGATCAATAATTGTAACATAAAGTCAATAATTTTACTTTTATTTAAACAACTTTTTTTCACTTTTTACTTTTATTTATATTTCATTTGAATTAGCCTTTTTTTTCATCTGCAATAAACAGATTTTTGGGGAGCTTTCGTACTGTTATTATTAACAAAAAGTAAACAAAAATAGTCATTTATTTGAACCCCACTTGTTTTAACCCTGATGAAAAAATATAATGCAATTATTTGGGTGATATTTTTAATTTATTCAACCTTTTTTTGGGGGGGTTGACCAAATTGTTTTTCTTATTATTAAATAAAAAGTAACTTTTGTGTTTTTTTGGGGATAAAAAATTGTTTTAAAACACCCACACTCAGAAAAAGAATTGTAACAAAAATTCAATAATTTACTTTTTTTTTCAACAACTTTTTCTCACTTTTTACTTTTATTTATATTTCATTTGAATTACCTTTTTTTTTCCTTCTACAATAAACTGCTTTTTTTTTTGGGGGGGGGGGATTTCGTACTTTGTTATTATTAACAAAAAGTCAACAAAAATAGTCATTTATTTTAACACTGCTGCAAAAAATATAATCCAAATACTTGTCAATTTCTAATGAAATAAAAAAAAAGGAAACAAACTTTGGACTTTTTTTTAATTATTTATTATTTTATTGCTGTAATAAAAAGTGGACATTATGTACCTGAAAAAAGGACACAATATCACACACTTTCAGTACTCAGCAATTCTGAAAAGTTTAAAACTTGTTCTTCTCAGACCTTTTATTGGTCTCGTATATTTTCCACACTGAAACGGGACTTAGCGCGTGAGCTTTGTCAAAGCGTGTTTGAGCATACACTTTGCCAATTTTTTTACATATTGACATTTTTTTAGGGAAGAGTGGGAACCATATGACAATTATTAGTAATTAACAACATTATTTAAATATAAATGACATTACTCTATTATGGAGATTTGAAAAGTTGTGCCGACTTGAAATTCAAACACCCTCAAGCAATACGGTAATCAGCTATGAATAGAACAAATATGTGTAAATAGTTTTGAAGCACAAAACTGGCCATAATATTTTTGTGCAATGTCATGTAAAGCAGCCTGCGATAATGGGTTAATACAATATTGTACCGTTTATTTATATATAAAATACAAATTACTTTTTGATATTAGGTATTATAAAAAAAAAAAAGAAAGCGAACACGATCTTTATTTTTTTTGTAGCATAATGTTTTAAAGAAAAAAAAACGTACAGTGAAAGTTTAATTTTTCTTTTTTTTTTAGAAATAAGTTAACTAAAATAAATTCCATGTTGGAAAAGTGCATATTGAATCATTAATTCAAATAGTGAAAGGAAATTTCAAAAGGCGAAAGATTGCTATCAGAAACAACTTTCTGATAGTAATTAAAAATGGCAGAAATTCTTAGCAAAAAAACAGACTTTGTAATAAGAAAAGGAGAAGAATGTAGAAGTTTATAAAGTAGAACAAAGAAAAAAAAAGAACGTGCGCAGAGCTTCTAAAAAGAATCTAGGAGTATAAAAGGAGCCGACAGATTTGAAAAGGGGTCTTTTTTATCTTATTGTTCCAATAGTGCTGAGCAATTGGAAGTGCTTCATATTCATTTAATAAAATGTGTTCACTTAGATACAAACTGAAATCGCTCGCCATGGGTGAGTAGAACGATATCGTTTGCCGACACTTTCTCTCGGAAAAAGTCACCTAGATCGTCATCTGGCTACCTAAATTAGATCGGAGATTCGGAAATAAAACTAAAAGAAAAACAACTACTGTGGACTACTCACTAACTGAATTGTACATCGGGAAGATCGATGACCTACTTAATGTTAACTTACCGGTAAGTAAATGTACATAAATTTTTTTTACATAAAGCTTTATGAATAGTGAATTGAATGGAAATGTTATCCCATAAATTTTTCTTGGATCAGAAGATTTGTGAACTGAGAAATGAACCAAACTGTTACTACGGAAAATCAGACTAAATAATTAATACTCCAATATTTGAATCAAATTATTGAATTCATATGCACAATCTTTTCCAACGTTGTAATTTTGTCTTAATCATAAATATTGAATGCTTGACGAGTTAGAATAAATCTTTATTATTAACTTCACTTTCATTGTACGTGTATAAAATTAATGCTATTCTATTTAAGTTTTACCTTTAGTTATTTAACTTAGATCGTATAATTATTACCTTACGGGCTACAATATTTGACGCAGTCTCAATGGGTCTAATGACTCTGGCGCCCTCAAGTAGAAATTAAAAACTGGTTCTGCTTACGATTGTACTCGGTAATAATTCTAGGCCGAAGTTGATCAGGAAAAATAGCTGTGTTGAGAATTGAAATACAACTTTCTTTTTTCTTTTGATACAGCTTGATCAACTCACGCTCAAATATAAATTTGAGGCATATAAGGGCCTAGTAATACGAAAAACGTTACAATGGTGCCCAACATGGGGCCATTGTAACGTTTTTCGTATTACTAGGCCCTTATACGCCTCAAATTTATATTTGAGCGTGAGTTGATCAAGCTGTATCAAAAGAAAAAAGAAAGTTGTATTTCAATTCTCAACACAGCTATTTTTCCTGATCAACTTCAGCCTAGAATTATTACCGAGTACAATCGTAAGCAGAACCAGTTTTTAATTTCTACTTGAGGGCGCCAGAGTCGTTAGACCCACTGAAACTGCATCAAATATTGTAGCCCATAAGGTAATAATTATACGATCTAAGTTAAATAACTAAATGAATATAAATCGAATTTTTCAGATAAACCCGGAGTTATTAAAGGGTATGAGCACAGGATCAAGATCGCTGACAGTACACCATAGCAGGCAAGATCATACCCAGTGCCACACCACTATAGAGCTGAGGTAGAGAGAGAATTAGCTAAAATGGAGTGGGATATTATCACTAAGGGTTCGTTAGCATATAATAACACATTGGTGGTTGTAAAAAAAAAGATGGAACCATACGACTGTGTTTGGATGCCAGGCAATTGAACAAGATTACATGGCCAGATCAAAATGTTCCACCTCCAATAAATGAGTTGGTAAATAAATTCCAGGGGAAAAAGATATTTTCCACGTTAGATCTGACTGCCAGCTATTGGCAGATCAGGTTACACTCTGCTGACCGGAAGTACACAGCATTTCGATATAATGGTATATCGTACCAATTTAACAGAATGCCTTTTGGTCTCAAGAATAGTGGAGCAGGCCTGCTAAAATGTCTCGATCATGTGCTGTGCCCGGAAATAAAAAAGTTAATCACTGTTTACATGGATGATGTGATTATTGCATCCAATAACGCCCAGGAACACTTACAACACCTCAAGTTGTTTCTACAAGAGTGCAATATGAAGGATATTCACATTAATCTGCAAAAAAGCTGTTTAGCAGTGG
The DNA here is from genome assembly GCA_028023455.1 of Epiperipatus broadwayi. Lineage (NCBI taxonomy): Eukaryota > Metazoa > Onychophora > Udeonychophora > Euonychophora > Peripatidae > Epiperipatus > Epiperipatus broadwayi. Next base: position 342,477 of record JAQFVV010006406.1, on the reverse strand, counting down.
AAGAAGTGAATTTCTTAGGGCACTTAATTAATGCCAATGGGATTAGACCCCACCCAGACAAAATCCAGGCAATACGAGATTTCCCAGCCCCTCGAACACCAAAACAGGTGAGATCATTTTTGGGGATGTGTAATTTCTACAATAAATTTTACAAAAACTTTGCTTCAGACATGGAGCCTCTGCTGCAATTATTACATAAGGGAACGTCATGGAAATGGACGGAAGAGCATGAGACCAATTTTAGGGTTATTAAAGAGAAATTCCTTAGTCAAGTGATGCTGGTTTACCCTGACTTAAGGAAACCGTTTATTGTTCAGGTAGATAGTAGTGGGTATGGGTTAGGTGCTGCTCTTATGCAAGCTCGAGAGGATGGTACCTGGGGTGTAATTTATTTTGTCAGCAGACCACTGAGAGGTGCAGAGATTAATTACTGTGTAACAGAGAAAGAGGCCTTGGCTGTGGTGTGGGCATTTCAGAAGTTCCGCCAATTCTTGATAGGATCGGAAACGATTGTTAGGACAGATCATAAGAGCCTAGAGTTCTTAAATCACAGTTATTTAACAAATAGTAGGCTAATCCGATGGAGCCTTTTTCTCCAGGAGTTCAATTATTCCATCCAGTATTGTAAGGGCACTGAAAATGTGGTAGCCGACACATTGAACCGGAATATTGTTCCTGATACCCAGGACCATTTGCAGATGGAAGATATCTGTTTGGCAAGTGTAGAAGTAGAAACAGACACTGTAGTAGAAGAAGGATTGAGACACTTAGGAAAGGTACAACGGCAAAGCCCGACCTACAAGAAAATTATTGATCAACTAGAAGACAAAGATGAAGCGAGAGAGACAGCAGATGCTAACACTGATGAGAGATACTGCCTGAAAGAAGGGATCCTATGGTATATCACCGATCCTCAAAAGGATCAATGGAAAATGATCATACCAGAAAGTTTACAGGAAGGACTTATTGACTACACACATCATTTGTATGGGCACTATGGTGTAAATAAAGTGGAAGCCTTATTGAGGACATAGTTCCACTGGCTGAATATGAGAGCACAGGTCACCAGGATAGTAAGCTCATGTGAAATGTGTCAGAAGACAAAACCAGCAAACAAGTCGTATCAAGGTCCATTGAATTCTATCATCCCTAAAGAACCCAATGACCTGGTGGATATTGATTTCTATGGACCATTGCCGGCTTTTGGGAAAATGAAATATCTACTAGTAGTATATGACCTTTTTTCAAAATGGGTGTCAGCGTATCCGGTGACCCAAGCCAATACCAAGAATGCCATACGAGCCCTTGAGGTACGATATTTTAAAAGGGTAGGCAAACCAAAAGCTATTTTGTCGGACCACGGTACGCCGTTCACATCTTATGATTGGCAAAAGTGGATAGAGAGGATGGAGGTAAAACACATATTGTCATCCATATGAAATCCACAATCAAACCCTTGTGAGTGGGTGATGAGAGAGTTAGGATGCCTCTTCAGGGTATATACTGCATCCAACCATAGAGGATGGGTGAAACAACTTCCAAGGGTGTTAAATTTCATAAATTGGTCTCATAATGAATCTACCGGATTTGCACTTGTAAGACTTCACTTCGGACAAGCAATACCTAGGTTGTACCAATCCAAGTTACCCGCTGGTCCAGAAAACATTGATAAAGGGAGAGATCATGAAGAAGCAAGAAAAAAATTGGAACACTGTGCCAAGCTCCGAACCCAGCGGAAAGGAGGCCTGACTGATAAGTTTAAAACAGGGGATACAGTATGGGTAAAAACCAACCCTGTGAGTCAAACTGGGAAGCATATTTTTAAGAAGTTCCAAAATTTGTATGAGGAACCTTACCAAATCAGCCGACAGGCTGGTCCAAATGCTTTCACTTTAAAGAATGGAGAAAGGGGTACCTATAACGCTAGGTCACTGAAACCATATAAGACTAGGACGTGGGTTAGAAGTACTCCATAAAGACTTATTAAGAATAAAATTAGTTCAAGCCCATATTTTATTCTCATTCCCCTGCCCCGGTGGTATTGTACCATTTATTTATATATAAAGTACAAATTACTTTTTGATATTAGGTATTATAAAAAAAAAAAAGAAAGCGAACACGATCTTTATTTTTTTTGTAGCATAATGTTTTAAAGAAAAAAAAAAACGTACAGTGAAAGTTTAATTTTTCTTTTTTTTTTAGAAATAAGTTAACTAAAATAAATTCCATGTTGGAAAAGTGCATATTGAATCATTGATTCAAATAGTGAAAGGAAATTTCAAAAGGCGAAAGATTGCTATCAGAAACAACTTTCTGATAGTAATTAAAAATGGCAGAAATTCTTAGCGGAAAAACAGACTTTGTAATAAGAAAAGGAGAAGAATGTAGAAGTTTATAAAGTAGAACAAAGAAAAAAAAAGAACGTGTGCAGAGCTTCTAAAAAGAATCTCGGAGTATAAAAGGAGCCGACAGATTTAAAAAGGGGTCTTTTTTATCTTATTGTTCCAATAGTGCTGAGCAATTGGAAGTGCTTCATATTCTTTTAATAAAATGTGTTCACTTAGATACAAACTGAAATCGCTCACCATGAGTGAGTAGAACGATATCGTTTGCCGACACTTTCTCTCGGAAAAAGTCACCTAGATCGTCATCTGGCTACCTAAATTAGATCGGAGATTCGGAAATAAAACTAAAAGAAAAACAACTACTGTGGACTACTCACTAACTGAATTGTACGTCGGGAAGATCGATGACCTACTTAATGTTAACTTACCGGTAAGTAAATGTACATAAATTTTTTTTACATAAAGCTTTATGAATAGTGAATTGAATGGAAATGTTATCCCATAAATTTTTCTTAGATCAGAAGATTTGCGAACTGAGAAATGAACCAAACTGTTACTATGGAAAATCAGACTAAATAATTAATACTCCAATATTTGAATCAAATTATTGAATTCATATGCACAATCTTTTCCAACGTTGTAATTTTGTCTTAATCATAAATATTGAATGCTTGACAAGTTAGAATAAATCTTTATTATTAACTTCACTTTCATTGTACGTGTATAAAATTAATGCTATTCTATTTAAGTTTTACCTTTAGTTATTTAACTTAGATCGTATAATTATTACCTTACGGGCTACAATATTTGACGCAGTCTCAGTGGGTGTAACGACTCTGGCACCCTCAAGTAGAAATTAAAAACTGGTTCTGCTTACGATTGTACTCGGTAATAATTCTAGGTCGAAGTTGATCAGGAAAAATAGCTGTGTTGAGAATTGAAATACAACTTTCTTTTTTCTTTTGATACAGCTTGATCAACTCACGCTCAAATATAAATTTGAGGCATATAAGGGCCTAGTAATACGAAAAACGTTACAATATTAAATGTTGTATTAGCCGTAAGGCTAGGTAGAAATGGCATTTTATGTGTTTTGACACATAAACAACACCCCAAGCAGCCATGACCAGAGTTCAGATGATTACTGAAATTTTATTTTATTCGTAAATTGGTAATTAAATAAAAAATGTATTTTATGTAATCTGATAACTATAATAGTTAATTCTGAAAATGATCAACTGAGTTTGGTAGAAACATTACTTGTTACAAATACATTTATTAAATAAAGAAAATACAGTACAAGAATAATATGATATGAGACTCTCTATCTGATCTAAACTGAAACATATAAGAACATAAGATAAAGACATAAAAAAGATTTAAGAGACGGTCACATCATATAGGTTTTCACATTGAAAAACATATAAAATATATTCCAAAATAGCATTGTTATTATAGAAATTTTCCAAGGACTATCTTATTATAATCATTAGGAAAATCCCTACAACAAACAATAACTAACATTATATTTCATTTGAAATAATTACTGAGCTACTATTCTGTAAATTAAGAAATGATAAAAAACAATAATATTAAAAACATAGATTAAATTAAATTAAAATAATTAATGCTATCTTATGGATATCTCAGAGATCATAATTATTATTTTCTAAAATATAACAATTCATCATCACCATTATCAATCCGCTGCAGGATTAAGGTCTGTTTAAATTCAATCCATCTTTTCGTATCTTTAGCTTCTTTTCTCCACATCACCCCTGCACACTTTCTTATTTCATCCATCCATCTCACATGCGGTCTCTTTATGGGTCTCTTACAATCTCTTTGAATCTAGTTTAAAATTTTAATTGTCCATCTATTATCATCTTTTCTAACAATATGTCCATCCCAACTCCACTTCAGTCTTTTAATTTTTTCAATGAGGTCAGTAATGCTCTTTGTTCTCTTACCCATACATTACGTTTTCGATCCCTTCTTGTTACTCCCAACATGCAGCTCTCCATACTTCTTTGTGTGGTCTGAAGTCTCTGTATTGCTCTTCTATTAAGTGTCCAAGTCTCAGATCCATAAGTAAAAACTTGCAAAACACATTTATTAAAAACCTTCCTTTTCAAACACATAGGCATATTTCCTTTTAGTATCAAGTTATTTCTACCAAAAGCACTCCAAACAAGTTTAATTGTATGATTAATTTTATCCATCATATTTCCATCTGTGTTAATAATCTGACAACAATTATCAGTAGTTAAATGATAGAATCACAATTGGAATTTTGTTGAGATCCAACTATCTAAATGATAATCGTACTTTTTATTTGAACATTAATCCCATCATAATAAGAATACATTAAAACTAACAATCATAATCTATTCCCTTTTTTATTAAACTTACATGTTTACTCTCTTACTTATTTAAATAACCATCACATAACAGAATAATAATTTTGTTATAATCAAGAGCCTACAATCTAACTATTACCTCCTATCATCTAACTCAATTAAATATACTTATTAATTAGTATTTATCCCATCTGAATTTTATCCTCCAAAAACAAACATTACAGATGGTTTATTAATAACTTATATTTTGGAATAATATAACATTTTAAAATTTATTTTACATAATCAATTTTAACTTGATTTTAAAATAATAATGTGACTACTAAGAGCAATATCACTTTCTATGGATTCTCTACACATATGATACTGTTAAATTTTAATTTTCAAATACTTCTTCAAATATTTTTATATATAATAAAATACGAATTAATATAACATTACTTTAATACAATTATAATTTCAAGGTAATAAATAATTTATCAAGTCTAAATTCTTTAAATAAAATATTCAACAAATATTTTTTTTGCAATGACTTACTTTTAAATTGCAAGCTTTAATAATATGGCTTTGTGATAGAAATGATTCTAGACAGAAATAAAGCTACTAAACAAAATTTTAAATTAAAATACTTATATATTTTAATAATAACAACAACTGATAACAAACAATTATAAATATCATGTAGCACAATTGATTTACAAAATTAATATTTAAATAATTACAACTTTATACTAAAATTATTTACATTAACAATACATAAAAAGAAACACTATTCCTTTCAATACAATTTATCCAAACCACTTCAAACACTTTAAAGACCTACTAGTTTAAATAGGGCTGACAAAGCACAACGTATTCCATCTATGCGTAAACCTCTCATTTTATCTAATATTAAGTTAAAATTAATAGGTGAAAAAACCTAGGGAAATAAATATTTTGATAAACCTCATATTGTGAATGCTGAACTACTTCAAGTTGAATCTCATTTCTCATCTCGCACTGAGTTATGTTATTGTTTGAGATCTAACGATTTTTCTTTCAAAAGTTAACCTTGATAATGGCGGTTGTTAGTCTGTCGAAATATCGGATTGTAATGCAAAATAATACACGGTTTATTCCCAAAAATAATAATTTATATATATATTGTAACAAATAAAAGTATCATCAAAAGATATAACCAAGTAAATTCAAAAATTAAATGATGATCAAAAGATATTATTATATCTGAGTAAAGGTTCAAAATATAACACTATCAAGAATTATAAGCAAATTATTATAGCAATGTATTATGGAAATCACGTGAAGTGGCATACTAGTAATTCAATAAAATATAACTCAGGTATACAGGCAGTAGGTTTTATCCACTTTCATTTCTTGGTTTGATGTTAAGTGCATGCTTAAACAAATACTAAGTGAATATGGTCTAGCAGGGCGCCACTAGATTATCTGAATCTAGACACGGTTATATCTGATAACCTTTTACATGTACCGGGTTTGAATCCCTTCTTGGTACTTTATTCATAATAAAATGGAAGATTTTGCTTTTTGAGCCATATCACTATATGCACTAATATTTAGGTAAAAGTAAAACCTCTATAAACCAAAGTGGAGTATACTAGACATAAATCATTTCTCAGATCTTAACATAACAAATGTGTTTCAATATTTTATAAGTTCACTAGCTCAGATTATATATAACTAATTTAGGATGGCAATTCACTCATCCTTGCATGAAATAGATGATGGGATGTGGTTATAATAATACTAAGAGATTACTAAATATTATAAAATCAATATTTATTTATGGCCTTTAAACAGTTAAACAGCTCATTAATTAAAACGTTGATGACGATGATGATGATGATAATAATAACGATAATGACAAGGGTTTCAACTACAGCTCTAGGACTAAGCCTAAACATAAAACTAAATTTTATAAAGAAATGCATAATTATTGCTTAATTTTAGCATATTTACTTATATCTTAAATAACTAATATTCAACCATTGATGATGATGAATAATCACACTTAACAAAGACTACACTTAATGAAATATATACGCCTCATTTAATAAAACAAACTAATATTTATTATTACATTTCTAACATATACATAAAAATTTCTAGATAAATATGAAAATTGACATGAATAATAATAATAATTGATTATATAACAATCCTCAGATTAATTTTAAGTTCTTCCCCCTTTCCCTTCAAATGTATTTTGTGTTAAGTTGGACGTCACATTAACCATGAAAAGTATTTCAAGACAAAAAATATTATCTGCTCATTAACACACATACTTAAAAAATCCAACATGTAAATAGAATAAAAAAAAATGTTAGTAAAATTGAAAGAGCAAGTTTTAGAAAAGAGTTTTAAATTATTTTCTCCCCCTCCCTTCCAAGCGCTGAAATCTATACTGAACTTGAAACAAAATAATCCAATATTCTAATACTACTCATTATTCCTCATTCAATCGCAATTATACACATATAAAATATCATTATGTATGTGCGTGTTTTATCCCATGATAACAAAATATTATTTAAAACCCAAAATAATAATAATATATTAGTTAAAACTAAAATCATAATACCATAAAAAAAAATGTTTTACACATTAATATTGTAAAATTAATAAACAAATCATTTTCATACATTCAAGATCATTTATGAAGCTCAAAGTTATTATTAGTAAGACATTCTTGTTTTAATCGATCTGAATAGTCTTTAAAAGTTCTTTAAATAAAAATATACCACTTTATTGCTAAAATGTTTATTAAGACTGATATCATAAAGAAATTAGATATAAAAAGTCATATTACCGATCTTTTGTTTGTGGCGAATTTTCAAGGGTTCAAACTTGTCTATATTTCTGCAGCTACTATGTGGGAACAATCTCTTTCTTGAGGTGTATAACTATTTAATGATGATGACTCTATTGAGGTTATTTGCTTTAGTGGACAATTTGGAAATCATTATATTAATTTTCTTCTCTTCCTGTCAAGCATGTGGATGAAATACAGCAGTTGTTTTCCCATTTGTAAATTTTCTTGAGTTTAAAATCAGTTGTTGTAACAATTAATTGGACTTGATGATTAATATTTCTCAGTAGATTAATTCATCTTCTTTGAATGCAGGTGAATGCTTTCTTCCTTCTATTAAAAACATCTTATTTATCTGGTCAGTTGAAAGGTGTAGAATATTATTTAGACACATCTTTCCTTTCCTATGTGATGTGCAGCTTCCCCAGATGGTCCGGCAAATGGAATATACATATAATTTTTCTAGCAAGCCATTTTTTTTTATTTTCAACGTTCAATATTATAGTTTAATAATCTGAATCAATCACAATAATAATCTTAATAATAATTCAAAACAGCTTTTTATATCCAATTTTTAGCTACCTTAACCAATCAGAGATAGCATCACTTGCTATTTTTGGACAAATTTGTTTTAATTAGATCTCTAATTTATTTTCAACTATATTATTTTTCAACTGAAAAGTTTAATCCTTTTTCCAGACACTTTTGTTTAAAAAAAAATAGACTCAATTCTTATTTCCTTTCTTTTGTTTTTTTTTTTTTTCTTTTTAACATCCAGGTAACACTTCAAATCTTTGAGCTTCCTTCTTTAGATCTTGATAAGACAATTTCAAAAATTATAGCTCCAAAGTGACAATCATTTACAAAAAATCCACTACAAAGATCGATATCTGATTAAACAGATTTCCTCTTTTAACAAAAAAAATTGTACAAAAAAAATAATTTAACAGATTTAATACTTCCTTTTCTTTCAATATTTAGGAAATGTAAAATTTTGTATGTAATGTACACACATCCTGCATTCTTTCAAATCATTCATAAACTAACCTTAAATACTATAATTGCTAGCTTAGTAATTATAACCCAATTATTTAATTAAATCTGTAACTTTTAAATCCCACTTATAATTAAAGAAAAGCAAAATAAAAGTATAGAAAAAAATGTTAGAATTGATCAAGCATAGGTTAGTTTTAAAGAAAATTAAAATGTTTAATATTTGAAATATAAAACAAATAAATAATTTACACATACATTGCCTATATGTATGCATTATAACTTTGCTTTTTAACAGAAAATTTAAATATTAAATAGTTTAAATGTGTGTATTACCTTTCTATCAACACACAAACAAATAAAGCATATAATTGTTGACCCATTCTCTGTCTAAAGTGTTTAAGATTTTGATCTGGTAGGGTTTGAACTTGGATGCCCTACAGCTTCTTTTATGGTTATATAAAATCGTGATGATGATTTTGTTTTACCTTTTCTACATGCACATTACTATAAATTTGTCTAGTGACCAAATTGTAATGGCACAATATATAGCACAAACAAGTGACAAATTGAAAAAAATCCAAAAAGTTCTTCAAATGAGCAGCAGATGCATTATATCTGATCAGAAATAATCCATTAGTAGTAAGAAAATATAAATAGTTAATTGATTTGCATGTACATATATAGAAGGGTTTAGTAAAATTATGATATAACATATATTTATTAACCAGATTGTTTTTTATTATGATTTATTAATTCGTTATTGTTTTTTATATTCAAATGTATATTCTTCATTAAAGAATCTTTTAATATATTGTAAAGTACAGATGTACATTGATATGTGTTTACTTATATTTAATGTTTAATTTTTTGTCTTTAATGTTTATGTAATATTCAGTAAATTTATCATTCTATTTGATTATTATTAAATCAATTAAAAGCCTTTAAATAAATGATTGATATTTTATTTAAGTTATTTCATAACAGTATCTCATTTTCGCTCTAATTTCATTTCATATGCATACATATTGATTCTGTATTATGATTAAGCAATTATGATCTGGGCTGAAAAATGCAGTGTGGTTATCAAGAGAATTCCAATGATAAAACCAGAGGTCATGATATTTATCTAGGATTTCTTTCCAGAAAAAGTGACACCTAGTTGTGGTTAATTGGGTTCAAACTCCTAATAAGTCAAAATTTAATGAGGCATTCTGAGATAATATTTGATTTACGGGCAATAAGGAAATATGACTAGATTGTTATATAAATATTACATAAGGGGTATAAAGTTTAATCATCATCATCAAATTAAATTTTATTAGTTTGTTGAGGTACTGATAAAATATTAGTCTGGCCAATATAGAATCATCATCATCTATTAAGGCAATCCTGATACAAAAATGATTGCCCAAAATGTGGTTTGGTGAAAAATAGATATGTAAAATACACCCTGAAAAAATTTATTCAAACATATAATAGTTGAATTAATAGGTGGCCTGAATTAATAGGATATGAGCTATTACGCTATTGAATTTAAAGCAAATGGATAATGTGGAATAAGATCTGAAATGGGCAGGATAAAAGATGTGTATAAATAAATTTAATAAGTATACTTATACACAACTATACAGACACTTGTTATTTCTATAAATTAAATATGGCTTAGCACGTTTGAGAACTTACGGTGTTCTCATATTCACAGCGAGATGAACTATATATAATAGATAAATTTAATTGTATATATTTAAAGAGATTGAAATTTATTTCAATTCAATATTAAATATTTAAATTTAAGTGTTCATTTTTTGGGGAAAGGGGAGGGTGAATCTCTTCAAATATATACAATTACACTCATCTCACCATTATTATTATAGTTCATCTTGTTATGAATATGAGGATGTCATAAGTTATCGAAAATGCTAAGCCTTAGTTTATAGAAATAACAATATTCTCTATAGTTGTATATAAGCACCCATATTATATTCCATATAGAAGTATAAGAAGTTAACATCATTACATATGTATAAATAGCAATGATACACAAAAGTATCACAATTACTTAACAAGGATATAAAAGTGGATATAGGTAGTGGGCAGACAGAACAAGAAGAATTAAAATAAAGAAATATGTAGATTTGGTAATGGGCATAGGTATAGTTTTGAGATTGTTGAGCTGCATTGTGAGAGTAAGTCCAGTATAATACTTAACAAAAATAAAAATGCTATACTAGAAAGTGTAGAAAAACTGTAATAATACTGATAGTAAAAAATTAGAACTAATGATAATGGTCTAGATACAAGAAAATAAGGCAAGCAGCAAAAATAAAGACAGAAGTAACAAAAATGTATCTAATGCCCAAGTAACTGTACAGGCTTCTAGCCAACAAGGGCAAAATAAGCAAGTGATAGAGCAAACACCAGTTTGAACAAAACAAATAATAGTAAAAATAAATCACAGTGCATTATTGAGAGACTGTTATCATAGTAGCTTAAAATGCAATGATGAAGTTAAAAAGATATATAAGACACAGAACACACAGAAACAAATAATCTAAATGTTTTTAATATAAAAGTGTTTAATAAAGTAAGCAAGCAATGTTAGAAAATAAAAATAAAAACACATAAAATGTGACAGTACTAAAAAAAATAAAAGAGGAAATACGTATTGAAACCATAACTATTCAATCAAATCAGAGAAAATTTACAAAAAAAAAATCCCAAATAGAATAAAAAGAAGAGCTGCACAAGATGGAAGTTCAAATGCAAGGAGAGCACAAAATGAACAAAATATATAATCACATGAAGAAGCTATACTAAATATGCAGAGGTATGTAAAAAAAACTGTAGTAAATGTCATACAGAGTGAAATGTAAAAAGGAGTGAAGAAATTGTCAGAAAGATTCAGCAAAAAACAAACACAGAAAGAAATAAACAGATCTTAGCAGAAGTCAGGTGAAGAAATTATTTGTCATCTGGAAGAGACAGAGATTGAATATGAAAAATAAAAGCTCCATGAGATTAAAGAAATTGAAATTGATAAAGAGCTTTAAATGGTGTCAAATTCCATTGAAGTAAATGAAATCAAAACAATCATGAAATAAGATGTAATGTTGAATGCTGTTCCAAATAATAATGACATAGTTTAGAAACCTAATTTCTGAAGATCAGATTATTTAGGAAACAAGATAGTGAAGCAATTATTGAAGACTTAAACATGTTGGAAAAATATTTCAACTTAAACAATATGGCAGAAGGTAGTAAGATGATAATAGCATTGCAAACATGGTGGGATTCTTTGTTTACCAAATGCAATACTTTTCAAAATAATAAAGAGGCATTATTTGTTAACTAATGGATTGGAAGAATATCAAGAGGGTACAATGTATCAGGATTTACTGGAAAGGTATCAGGAGAGATATATACCACTTATTTCACATGATAGAAAGATGTTTGACAGTCTAATTGCCCATATTCTGACAGTCAGATCATTAAGATTATAAGAAGCAATTTTCTTCTTAAAGATGAGCAAAGAATTATTGGCACTGATCACTAAGTCTTTGCTCAGATAGCCAAACTGCTCACTACACTTGATCTAAGCAGCCAGAAGGATATTTTCATCATAAATAAGGCATAATTGACAAACAAAGAAAAAGTGAAATCAATATTGACTGATTGCATATGACTAACATCTGTAAATTCTGTCCATATACAAAAAAGTAGAAAAAGAAAAAAGTATGAGGAAAACATGAATAGTGAGACATGCACAGTTACACAATCCTTTTTTAGACATATCTCCAGGTGGATCTCTCTATACAAGTACAATAACTGGGAGAAATAAAAATAAAAGTAGGATCATGAAACAAAAGGAACAAAATGGAATGTAACATTAAGAAATAAACAGGAACAATGTAGATGACAAAAATATTCTAAATCGACAATAATTATGAAAGATTTGCTGAATAGAGGGAAAATTTGATACTTAGAACAACTATGAGGATGACCTACTAAATTTCATCACCATGAATCCATGCTATAAGATTAAATGATTCCACAAAATGTTGAATTATGATTGAAACATTAAAAAAGATTCAAACACAGAGTGTTACCAACCAGTATGGACATATTACTTGCTATTGTACATCTTACTTGCTATAAAAAAGGTGAGAGTAGTCAATCTCTAAGAGGAAATCAATAAATTGTGAAACAGTAAAGTTGTTCAAAAACCACAATTACACCCACAAGCTTATTTTTTGTTAAAAAAATTAAAAATAAAGTGCAGCATTTTGAACAGAAAAAAATTTGGTGTCTATTAAGAACTGTGAAATGTGCTAATATGTCTGTCTATTATCTTTAAATAGCAATAATAACAATATAGTAGTAGTAGTAGTAGTAGTAGTAGTAGTAGTAGTAGTAGTAGTAGTAGTAGTAGTAGTAGTAGTAGCAGTAGCAGTAGTAGTAGTAGTAGCAGCAGCAGCAGCCATCTTGGCTCTTGACAGAGAAAGTTGACTCATTTCAGCTCCTGCTTTAGACTTAAGTTTTATTGGTTTTTGATTGAATTTGATAGTGAAAAGTATACCAAAAGAAAAAGGAAATTTTCCACTTAAAGGTAAGCTCTATTTTGAGCAAAATTGTTGTTAATATAAAGAAGAATATTAGATTTAAAATGTCTAATATTTCTGATTCTAATTCCAATTTAAAAATTGTTAATAATAGCTTAGATAAAAATAATTCTTATCAAGATCTAGAAAAAGTCAAAGTTAACAATAGTTCTTTTTCAAAAGTAAAAACTGGATCCAATATGGCTGAAGCCTTATCTGATTTATCTAAAACAAGAAATAAATTTAAAAATACTAATTTGCCTGAGGCATCTGATTCTATTGAATTAAATAAGAATATTAAACAAACTTATGCTAGTATTTTAAAGCAAAAATCTGAACAAGATAACAATGTAATTACAGAAGAAAATTTAACAGAAATTTTTAATTTTGACAATGAACTACAAATAGAACAAGAAAATACAAATTTATTATCAACTAGTAATACAGATTATGTTTCTGTATGTGAAAAATTTATACAAACAATTCCTTTAACAGTTCTTAAATCATTTCAAAAATTTAAAAGTATTAAAACGTCTACAATAGCTATAACAGATACTAATTCTTCAGTCATGAATTTTCCTACTGATGAATTTTATTCTTATCTATCAGAAAAAAAACTTTGGTCAATGATATACAAAGTGCTAGATCATCCTAATACCAGATATAAAACAATAGAATATCATAATGTGGCTCAGAAACAAATATTTGAAAAACATATTCACTTTCTTAATGGAAAATTTATTTGTTATATAGACATTGATAGACCTACAAATTTGAATGGACAAATTAAGAACTGTCATGTAGACTTTAAAGCTGATGATCTACAAGATTTACTAAAAAATGTTGGAACTGTGGCCAACTTTAAATATGTATGGGAAAAAAGAGCCACACAGCCAGTTCTAACCAATACTGCTCATTTCACTATGTCATTGAAGAAAAATATGCAACCAACAGATATACCAACATTACATGCAACAGATTCTTCACCTTTGATAGTTACTTTCAGAGGCATTTCACCTCAGTGTTTTTTTTGTAAAGCCAGAGATCATCTTGTCAAAGAATGCCCTAACCGTTTTTGTAAAAAGTGTGGTATTAAAAAAACAAAAACGCATCAGTGCAGTAGAGATCCAATAGCTAATAATGAAATCAGACTCATGCAAAGTAACCCTGAAAAAACAAAAGTAGATGAAACTATTCCCAATATGCAAAGTAACCCTGAAAAAACAAAAGTAGATGAACCTATTCCCAATAATGAAGACAACAACACAGATATCCAAAATCTCAGCCTTGATGAACTTATTCCCAATAATGAAGACAAAACCGCAGATATGCAAAATCTCAGCCTTGATGAATTTATTTCCAATAATGAAGACAACAACACAAATAAGCAAAATCTCAGCTTTGATGATCCTAGTCAAAATAGCTCCATGAATACTATACCAAATAAATCTTATACCTCACAGGAGGAAACAGAAACAGAGTACATGAGTGATACCTTACCATTTCCTTGCTCTGATGAAGAGTTCCAATTAATTAAAGTAAAGACTAAGAAATGAATGCACAAGAGGAAAAAATACGCATTGCATCAAGAGCCTATACAAACTAATGAACCTGACAAACATAGTGAAAGAAAATCAAAGAAAAATGATACAAAGTCTACCACACCATCATTAAAAAAAACAAAACTCACAAATAAAACAGGTGAAACAGATTATCCGGCTAATGAATCAACACTTCATTGGACCAGACAAAAACAAAGTACAAATCAATTGACACAGGAGCAGCTTCTTCTGATGGCAGGAGTGGATGTACACAGAAGATCTACTAAATCTAAGGATATCATAACAAATGCCATGTCTCAAAATACAGAGACAGACTTTGAAGCACCATTAAAAATAGACTATCAAGATGAGTTGCATAAATAACACATATAGACTTTCAGACCAGGACAATTTTTTGGATTTAATTTCAAATGTGAAAATAATTATCATGTTTATGAACAAAAATATGCACAACAAACTCAATAGAACTTCACTTGCAAGGGTAAGTTCATTGTTTTCACAGTGGTGTATTATTATAATTTTTCTTTTCTATTTAACACATTCCTATTATACTTTTACTAATATTAGTTGTCCCATTCATTATACAATAAACTGTAAAATATCATTCTCCCACCATTTTATATAATTGATAATATGGGTCTTTCTATTACAGCAGTCAATGTAAGGGGTATTAACTCTACCCAGCGAATATATGCAATTAGCAATTGGATAAGGCAATTCTCACCCCATATCCTTTTATTTACAGAGACAAAATGCTCAGTACATTCAGCATTTAATCCTGAACTCTATAGTAAATTTGGATACAGTAAATTTTCAACATCTGATATTGCTGCTGCTGGGGTAGGGATTCTCATCCATCATTGTTCTCCTTTTCAAACTTTTAAAATTTTGTACTTAGATCAGCATATGAGTATAATTATTCTTTATCATTCTTCTTTTACAGTGAATCTAATAACATTCTATTTATATAATCAGCCAGTGTTAATTCACCAATTAATAATTAAAATAAATTTAATTTTAGCTACAAATTCTTACCCAACTATAATCATGGGTGATTTTAACATGTCTTATAAGAATTTTACATTAAAATACCTTCATTTGATTAATAAAAATCTCATGAGTGCTGAAGGTTTTTTTCCAACTAACTCCATTTCATTCTACACTAAAAAACACTCCTCTCTAATAGACCTTGTATTCTATTCACCAGATCTACATTTCATAATAAATCTCTCTCTATGTCCTGTAACTTTCTCTGATCATTTAGCACTTAATGTGGAACTTGCATTACACATGCAACATCAACCAATTCTTCCTCTAAATAAAACTACTCATCTTCTTTTAAAATCCACTACACCTGAAGCTGTTCTCTCTGAGATTTATATTTATTTTAAGAAGGTAGAAATATTATTTTTAAACCCAGTAGAGGCCTGGCTATCATTTATTAACATAATCTCTTCTACTATTCGACATTATACCTCCAAAAATAGTTCTCCCACTAATCTTGTTAATAAATTAGATACAATACACTTAAAACTAAAAAATACTTCATGTCACCCTTCTTCAGTTACATCAATAATGTTTTTAAAACAAGAATACAAGCAAACCCAACTCATACTGGCTGATTATCTCTCTATAAAAAAAGCAAAATTTTTTTTAGCTAATCCCCATAACTGGTCTAAAGGATATATTCGGTGGGCTTTAGGTTATACTCCCAAAAAATTAACTCCTTCATCTATTATTTTTGATTCAAAAATGATTGCTGGGGAAGACATGACTCCGCAAATATATTACCACTTTAAATCTAGACTCCAAAAATTTCCTTTTCCAAAATTTTCTTCATTTCACTTTGGTTTTACCACAGAAGAACATAACATTACAAAGTATGAAATTGCTCTCAAGTTGAACGCTTTTCCCAACAATACACACCCAGGTACACATGCAATTCCAAAATTTTTATTATCACATCTTAGCCACTTTACTATCCCAATAGTACACAATATGATAAATTATCTATCAAAACAAATATATAACATTGACCAACTTTATCCAGTATGACTGGTCCCTTTTCCAAAAAAAAATACACTTCCTTCCCCTCTAGATAATCTACGCCCTATTTCAATGTCTCCTCTGATCATCAAACTAATAGAGTCTCTTTTAAAAGACAAAATTCAACCCCTAATACTTCCTGGGTTGTCTAAGTTTCAGTTTGCTAGAAAAGGATGTTCTACTTCTGAAGCCCTTATGTTATGTAAAATATTAATAGAGGATGTAAGACAAGCTAGAAAATCAGCACCTATTGCAATTCAATTAGACATACAGGCTGCATTTGATTCGGTGCCTGTGGACAAGCTGCTACAAGTGCTTAATCAACCTAAAATTCCAACACCTATAATGTATGTTCTAGCAAACCTGCTCATCAATAGAAAAATACACATTACTCTTAATGGCAAAATGTCCCCTGACTTCACTCCACACAACTCAATACCACAAGGCTCTCCCCTTAGTTCACTGTTTTTATCACATATATTAACCCCCTCCTACTAGAAATAGTATCTAAATTGCCAGGAATATATGTACCCTTCATAAAGCAATCCATCAATCATATTTCATACATGGATGATATAGTCATTTTTTTGCCATCCAAAAAACATTTGCCTTTAATGTACACCATTTTAGAAAATTACTCTGCAGCTTATAGTTTAAAATTTAACAAAGAAAAAACGTCTATTTGGAGTATACTTTCTGGTAATCAAATTCATTCAGTTTGCAGTCCCCCTCCCCACAAATTT